>PVJO010011499.1:0-59326 GCA_004026905.1 Hystrix cristata | reverse complement strand
AGCCCTGTCTGACTGCCTATAATATTTCTACCTAACTTAGCTATCTATAATAATAGGATAAATGAAATAAAGATAGGTAAAAAGGAAACAAGGAAAATTATAATTTTAAAATTGTACTTTAATCCTGGAAATTAGACTGTGAACCTGTGCTTTTCACCTGTAAATTGCCCTTCCTGCCACAGTTCCCCATCCTAAAGAAACCAGTACTTATTAAGAGTAGAGATATAAATTGTTTTCATTCTAATATAGCCTGTGGAATTGGTAACCTGACAAACAGTAAGAATACACATTCTAGATCACCCATGTCGAAGACATCTGTAAGACCACATAAATATACTAGTTCCAGACCATAATGGGCCTGGTGTTCCTCTCTAAACATGTAGTTCTTTCTACCTAATAAACTTTTTTGTGCCTCTCATTAACATGTTTTGAAATTTCTTTTTCTATGATGGAAGTCTGTGAACATACAACCTAACCCATGGGTGAGATGGACCGAGGTCCACATCTCCTCTTTTGGAGGACCATCCTCCAACCCCATCCATCAGTTAAAACAAATTTAAACTTAAGAAAACATAGTATTAAATGTAAAAGAAATCCCTATACTGTTTATACATTTTAATTATTAATTTTTTATCTAGCATGTTCAGTATATTTGATGAAATTACCTGCAGTTATAACAGTTACTCAGAACCACAAGGACTCATGTAGCTCTTTTTCCTTCCTATTGTGTTGGTCTTTGCTATTGAAAAGTGTGAATTTTCTTAATTTTCTGCCTTTGGAATAATTCCAGTAGAGCCTTTTATATTTGATTTTTTTTTTGGCTCCTTTAGCTCTCTCTAATTTTGTGGTACTTTATTCAGTGATTTCATTATATCAATAATTTAGTAGAATTTGAATGGTTTCCACTGAAATTGCATCCATGTCCTTACTTCATTTTAAAAGTAAAAGAACAATTGATTATTAGAGCAATAAAATAATGAAATACCACATACACCATTATGAGTTCATAAAAATAATTAGGTATTTCTTCAGGTACTTATTACATTAGTAGGTACTTATTTTGAAGCACATGGTATTATTCTGTTTATATGGCTTATGCTCTGCAATAAACATAAGTGCAGTCTATTTAAATTCTTTAGTGGCAATTTAAAACAAAAATTGAGCTTGAATAGAACTTTATAAATAATGTAGTTACTTCATCTTTAGCATTGCCTTTCAGATTAAAACAACTTAACATTTTTTGCTTATGATTATTTGCTAAACAATAACAGTTTAAATATTAAGAATTGACATGTAATATAATAGTAGTTAATAATGAACTCCAAATTCATTTTACACTCTTTAGAACATAATTAGATTGGTGTGCTGAAAAGGCTATGTACTCTGTTCACATAAAAGCTAATTATTGTTCTCTATCGCCCATTTAATATACATGAGCTTAAAGAGACATACCTGTAAAACTCATCAAGAAAATAAAATAACTCTTAGCTTCATGTGACTGTTCATTTATTGAAGTAGAAATACCAATGTGAAGTGATTTTAAAGAATTAGAGCCTTTTCCAAGTAATCTTTCACCCTAGTTTTTCATTTACTCACATCTTTGGAAAGATGGACAGAAAATCCTTTCTAAGGCTATAGGAAGGCTTACAGTTTTAAGTGCCTGTTGCTCATACTAAAGTGGAATTTTAGTTGGGGGACAGCATTGTTCTTCAGTCACTCAACCAAAGAATTTTCAGATTAGAAGAGCCCTTACAAGTCCTTTGCTCTGATCCTGCATCTGATGCTGAAATTCTCTCCTCTGCTGGCTTACAGCTTTCCCTACTATTATTAGGAACTTCCAGTGAGTGGAATTTCATGTCTCTCAAAGCAGTTTAAGACATTCTTAGACCATAACTTGAAATTTCCCAAGAGCTTTTATTCTTGGCTTATTATTTCCCAAGAGCTTTTACTCTGCCCTCATTAAAAACCTACCAAAAATTAAAAAAAAAAAAAATCCCCACACCTCTTTAGAAGTTTGAAGAACTCCGTGCTGCTGCACCTGGGCTTTCTCCTCTCCAACTATTCCTTATTTTACATAGTTTTATTATCGACAACTGAGTTAGATAGAAATCAAGACAGTCAGAGAGGGACTGGGCCCTCGAGGGAATCTGTGCAAAAGATGAAGACATCAAAATTGTGGCTGGAGGCAAGTCTGAAGAGAGCTAGGTCTCAGGATGGAGACACAATAGCCAGACCTGCAAGCCTTCTTAAAGACAAACAGCAGCTTGAGATTACACTATAATTAGCACCACCTCGTCCAGGGACCCCAGCCAGCCATCAGACTCAAAGGTGGCTCGCCGCAACATCAGATGGGTGTTCCCATCTCTTTCCAGGAATGCCTTGTTTTTTCCATATATCCTGGCTACATGACTCATTTCCCTGTTGAATCAACATTAGCTAAATGACTATACTTGTAATCCCATAGATTGATTGTAGTTTGACTCACGTTGTACCCATGATGTCATGTTGCTCTACATATTACACTCTTCAGAACATAATTAGATTGGTGTGCTGAAAAGGCTATGTACTCTGTTCACATAAAAGCTAATTATTGTTCTCTATCGCCCATTTAATATACATGAGCTTAAAGAGACATACCTGTAAAACTCATCAAGAAAATAAAATAACTCTTAGCTTATTATCCTTGACAAAGAGCCTCAGCGGCCACCCACTCAGGTCCCCTCCTGGAAATCTAAGAACTATTTTTTAATATTTCTAATAAAACTCTCCTAACTTTCTTTGGTTCCCCACCTCATTCTCCAGTGTTGTGAGACCACAAATTCAGTACATCTGTTGGTTTTAAGCTTTTCCTCAAATAAATGTTTACTGTCACTGAAGTAGAAACTATTATGTTAGGAGCAGTGGTATACTACAGTACTTTGGTAAATATACCTCCTCAAAAAAAGTTTGAGAAAAACTTTATGGAGGAAAACACACCTTGTTAAATGACTAGTAACTGTTCATTTTCTTGTATGTTCAACAATACAGAAGAGTAGCTATTACATGCCAGACTGTACAAAGTGCTCAGAATTCAGAAATAACATCCAAAGAGTCATTTGTTTCCTGAATAAATAAATAAATAATTGAATGGAAGAGATAGCACATGTTCTCACAAAGCTCGCTGTCAAATGCATTTCAATTCAGAAATCTTTTAATATTTTTTATACTTAAAATACTACAAATTGCCACCCAAGGATCTATAAGAATTTAAATTTAAATCACTAGGCATATTTACATTTTATGACTTCAAAATACTTCTACAGTATGGCTCAGGAAAAGAAGTGTTTAGACTAATTTAGTCTGTAGCAACCATTTACTGAATTGTCTTCACCCTCAGTATAGCTTTAGAAAAAACTGAAATGCTGCTTTTCACACCATATGTAGGATACAGTATTCACCAAATCTCAGGAGTTCCAGCTCATGTGAACAATATTTCTGTATTTACTGACTGTGTTTGGCACTACCGAGTTCCTGAAATTTTCCACTAATTCAGAATTTTCCACAAATCAACTACTAAACAATTTAAGTTCTAAATTATCATTTCTTAATTATAAAGTATTCCATATAATCTTAAGAAAAATGGTAAGGAGAAAAATCTATTTTTTCATAAATGAATCCAGGCCCTCACAATGACCAACATCCCCACCCCTTTTTACTTTCTGTTTTGAGAAAAGGCCTCACTAAGTTATGCATGCTGGCCTCAAATGTGTGCGCCTCCCGCCTTCGACTCACTAGTGGCTGAGATTACAGGCATGCTCCACCATGCCCAGCTGGATAACCATTTTTCAAAGGAATGTTTTATCTCCCTACTTGCAATGCCCCTAGCAGAGGTGGTCCTGATCCTACTTTAATGTTTATATAAGTATATATAATGTGACATAGAAATACTCCAAGTCATAACAAAAATACGCCTAATGAGTCAAAAAAATAATAATGGGAACAAAATTCAACATGCTGAAGTCTTATTCCATCAATCCATTTATCATTCCTACTTCAGCATTCTCTTTTCTGCTTGTATTCAAGTAAGACTTCAAATTAGTGTGGGCTATTTCATATTTGGGTAAAATATGTAAACAGTTGGCAATTTTATCTTTGGGTTATTTGGAGTTTGAAAGTAAAATTTTGTCAACTATCATGTTGCGTTAAATAACTCCTCGAGAAGCAGTGTGCCAAGCAGTTAATACACAGAATTTAATTTGTTTGCTTCTTCTGAGTTTTGCCATTGAGCTTTCTGTGGGAAAGCTCTCTCTAAAAACACACTTTATTGGCTCTAATTAAGAATGCATCCAGTAGTGTTCTCTCAGGCTTTGGATGCCTGCTGGCTTAATTTTTAAGCTTCTCCATTCTCGATAAAAGTGCTGAATTGAATTTAAAAGTCTATTCCTACAGAATTACCCCTTAGTGTGCACACCACTCACACTTCTGCAGAAAAGATTAAAATACTATTTACTACACATAGCAGACATTGTTTTTTAAAGTGAATGGAAAACAAGTCTATAGTTTAGCAATAATCTTGAAATGAAAGGTTGTTTCAAACATGTTTCTTGTTTTTTTACTTTTCCAAGACAGAAGTATCACTGGAGACGCAGAATTTAAAAAAATAGCCGTTAAAGTCAGAAAACAGATTCATATTTTTTATTTTCAAAGACTAGAGAAGCTATAGTTACCATTTTATAACCAAGACATTCATGATTAACTTCGGAATTTTCTCATCAGGTAGACCAGGTTACATTATCTTTGATTGGAATTCTGAGTATTCCCTCCATATCCGTTCCTCTGACTCCATTAGTGAGGGATGGCAACCATTGCTTCCCTTGGTCTGAAATAGACTGCTTTTATTTTAGGAAACTATTCAATATCATTCTAACTATATTCTTCCTAAAATTGAAGCAGAAAATTTTGTATGGCAAATTCTGCATTTAATTACCCATCAAGTGCATATTGTGTCCTACTATGTGCTAGTACATGCCAAATATAGGGATATACTGAGCTAAAACAAAATTTTGCATAAAAAATTTATGAAACAGAGTGACAGATGCTGCAAGAAGGTAAAAAACATGTATATAGAGTCATAAATGATCCAGACACTGACACTGCCTGGGAGAATCTTAGTAGACTTGGAGAAGGAGTGTGTCTTTGACAGGAGTCTGACAGTGAGACAGGACTGGGCTGATGAAAGGTGGGTAGATTTGGCCATGAAAAGATTTTTCTGGGGCTTCATGGACAGCATGTGTAAAGGTGCAGGTATCAAAAAAGAAAGAAATTTCACAAATATCTATGTAAGTCTATTAACTGAATAACTTTCTGTTTCAACTAGATAGGAATATTTACTTGGCATATCTGTAGTGATTTCCATTGGCACATGCAGTGATCTGATTTCTACAAAATCACTGTGTGATGTGGACAACAAGCAGCAATGAGGGTAAAAATGAGAAAGGGAAGAACAGTTAAGTAACTACAAGCATTATTGCAGTGTAGGATAGAAATGATCATGGCCATTAACAGGATGCTAACAGAGGTGACAGCTAAGGAAAGGTCAGATTCAGGATATAAGTTGAAGATAGACTCAAAAGGATTTAGAGACAAAGTATAAGAATGTGGTTTGTGAAGGAAAGAGAAGAGATAACTATGATTCCTATCTTTGGAGCCTGGGCAACCAGAGGAACATAATGCTATTTCCTAGATAAAGGGGTGTGTGTGTGTGTGTGTGTGTGTGTGTGTGTGTGTGCATATGCATGTGCATGAACAAGTCCACAAGCATGTACACGTATAGGGTAGAAAAAACAAAGATGCTATTTGGTTATGGTAAGTTTTAGGTACATTTCGTGGAGTTGCCATTAGGCAATTTTAGATACAGTGTAGTAATCAGTGTGGATTCAACCTGGAGACCGAGAGCACTGAGGTCATGGAATGAGATGAGATGAGCTATGGAGTCAGGGTAACCTGGAAAATATGAGAACTAACAACTGATACTGGCTATGCTAACTTTGATAACAAAAAATGGAGGAGCCAGCAAGTGACTGAGTAGAAAGAAGCGATAAGTATGTTTCTGAAATTGAGTGAAGGAAATATTGCAAATATGAAGAAAGTAAACTATGCCACCTTTTTCTAAGAAACTCAACAAGAAAAGGAGAGAGAAGTCACCATTGAGTCTGGCAACATGAGAATCCTCGGTAAACCTGGAGAAGTCAACATTGGTGAATAGCAAAGAATTAGAGGTGGGAACCTGATGGAATGGGCTTCACAGATAATGGGAAGTGAAAATACCAGGACATAAGTGGGACATTTTGCTTTAGAGGCGAGTAGGGGGATGGGAATGATAGCCAGGGGAAATATAAATCAAGACGAAGGTTTTATTTTAGAATGAGAAACTTTTCCTAATATTGCTGGTCATGTAATTAAGATAAAAAATAAATAACAGCTGATAGGAATAATTGATTTGTAAGTGGGCACATTTCAAATGTGGATAAGAGGGAGTAATTTTAATAGTCATGAATAGATGAGGGGGGAAACACACAGTGCCCGCTGGAGAGGTTGACTTTAGGTAACTTAGGGGAAAATTCATCCAACTGAGCAAGCAGACTATTAGATTAGCTACCTGAGTGCTAAAATTCCCCTGAACAGTAACAGAATTAGTGGTAAAGAGATAGTGCCAAATTTTCGATACTTGAGGAATGACTGAGAGGGTGAGAGATGACTATAATAGAAAAGGTTAGTAGAGGGTATATTCTGATGGATTCTTAAAGGATCTGCTTTAAGAAATCAGGAAATGTATTGGAAGTAGCAGAGTCCCTGGTGTGAGCCAGGTTCAGTTACAAAAACCATTCTGAGGAGAGTTGCAGATGTGGGCAATTATACTCATGACCGTCTAAGAGTTCAAGAACAAGCAGAAAGGTTTGGTTGGATAGGGATTGATATAAGAAGATATGGTGTCATTAGAAGATTTAGATCACCATTTGCACAATAAATTTAGACAGTAGTAGAGGACCTGAGAACCTTAAACTTTGGATGATAATTGAGACAAGCAGGGAGAGGAGGTATGGCAAGATAATTCCACTGGTCTTTCAGGAAAAAGCAGAAAATGGGTTCTGGTGACTGTGTCCTTAGGAGCATGGTGTGGGAGGTGGTAGTGAAGTGATAGAAGGAGTTACAGTGTGATAGTATAGGGAAGTGCTCTTCTTAGATCTCCCTGCAAAAGAAGATATGGTTAGCTGACGATCATTGGCTGCCTCCCCTCAGCAATCAGCTGCTCTGTTCGCCATGGAGCCACATTCCTTCTGAACTCCTGGCAGCCAGACTTTGCATGTGGAGTCCTAGATAGAGGCCTATTCCTGCCAGAAGCAAGATTCCTCTTTGCACTGGGCCTCCCTAATGGCTTGCTCAGTACTTTCTTTGGGCTGTGCTCAAGTCCGAGGTTCTTTCTCCCCAATCCTCCTTCCTCCTCCCTCTCTTTACAGATACCCAACCAATTTCTGGGTCTGAATCTTTGCTCACCCTGGTGTGCACCTTTCCCTGTTATCTTTTCTAGACATTTTCCGTAGTAAATCTCTTACACTTGTCCATCTCGGCATCTGCTTCCAGGAGAATATGAAGTAGCACACTTGGGAAGAAGTGGAGAGGCTGCTGGAGCTGGCGCTAAAGTGTGGTGGATTTTACTAGGAACTCAGAGTGCTCCAGGGGCATCTATTAGCTCTCATAGACATGCTATGCTCGGGGCTGAACTGGTTAACTGAAAATAATGAATCTTGCTGGTGGTGTCGCAGCCAGGATAATGCAAAAGCTTCTCTGTCACTATGTACATTATTATCCTCCGTGTATGACAAGTTCGGAATGCTACAAAACAGCAATCCAAAAGACAGGAAAACATATTGAAGGCTTATTCCATATCTGGCATTGGTCTAGAGTTTTCTCATCCAATGAGAACTTTTACTGAGTATCAAGATTGATGCGACATCGTCTTGAGACAAATTAGAGCCAACATTTGTTTTTAGTTTCTCTTAAATTCCAACCTGCCTTGCTTATAGCAGCACTGTGTCTGTCTTAAAGTAAACATGTTCACAATCTGCCATCTAATATAAATTCTCTTTGCTATCTTGCTGACTGGATCCTTCCTACTTCTCTCAGCTGCATCTCAATTTTCCTCCCTGAATGGAGCTAACAAGGGGTCTCTTTCTTGCATGCTGTAAATGTTTCAAAAATGACAACATGCCTCCAGGATACTTGAACACTTGAAAATTGGCACCTTCATAAAAGGAGTTTCTTGTGTTGTCCACATCAGGGGTTCCTGCCTAACAGGTATTTCTGCTGCTCTCCCAGTAGACAGCCCAGCCTGAATGAAGGCAAATAACTGTTAGCTCCCAACTCATGAGAAACAGTACTGCTGTGCGTATCAGCATTCTTTAAACTCATAGATTACTTATTTGACTTTTTTCTGCCCTTTTTGGGGATTGCGACTGTTTAAACTCTCAAATCTCTACACCCTTTTATTCTTCCCCTTACTGAAAGGCTTAATTAGCAGCAAAATGTGTCTTTGCATTATAAACACATTTTAGAAGTTAATAAGAGTGCTTGGCCCCTGCTAAATACTAACCAAATGTTAAAATCAGCAGGTCCATGTTGCCTATAAGGACAGTCAGAGAATGGGGGAGGAGGGTTGAAGGAGTGTCCCACAGCTGGGAAACCCAGTAGGAAATGATACTATTGGAAACATGTGAGGACTAAGCCAACAACAAAATAGGAAAACAGAGGAGAGAGAGAGAGAGAGGGAAGGAAGGAGAGAGAGAGATCGAAGAGAGACCGAGAATATGAATGAGATGGAATGCAGGAGAAACAAGCCCTGCCAGGTCACAGAATCAGTAAGGAGTTAAAAGCTCTGGGTGGATAAAATTAGAAATAATTATATGAGAATTGTCTAATTAGATAATTTTACTTACTGAAACTAAATATAAAATCCAATTAATGCTGACTACTGTAAGCTTTTGTGAGCTTTTGTGGATGTGTACTGTGCTGTCATTCAAAAGTGTAATGAAGTCACTCCTAACACTTGGAGGTCATTTATTATGGACTCCCCCATAAAATTGCCAGAGTTGGACAGGTGGTAATGCCCTTTCATATAGATATGCCATTCCTGGAAATAGAGCACAAAAAATAGTCTGTGAGTGAAGTTACATAGGTGTATCAATATCATCTCCAATGACAAAAGATTTTCAAGCGATGGAATTTTTTTTCAGAAACTAATATAAGCCCAAGAATATTATGAAGATTATTTATATTAAGAATTCATTTTACGTGTTACACAATATTAAATTAATCCCTGTTGTCTTCTGAAATTCAATAGATGGGAAACAGTACTAAAGAGGAATGTTTGATGCAAATAATAGAACCATGTCAATGATTATTAATTCCAATCGCCATTACATATCAGCCCTAAGTGAAACCATCACCTCAAAGGAGAGAAATGTGGTTCCAGCCCAACTGCTCACAAGTCTTATTTAACAAAAAGCTTTTGGCTAAAAGATGCTTGACCCAATGGATGGAGCATGAAAGATGAGTAGAAGGCAAAAGTGCACAACATTTCAAACGAGATAGGGATGTTGTTTAGATCTGGCTATGAGGTAAAGAAAGGGAGAAGCATCAGAGAACTTTGCAGAAGAAAAATATTCTTAGTTTTCTCTCCGGGGAAGATGATCATTGGCCTTGGCCGCAGGAAGTATGTAAAGTAAGAGTCTAAAATAGAACCAAAGAGGGAAATAGAAAATGCTCCTGGGTGGCTTGAAAAACTGCCTTGCCAAACTCCATAGAGCATCATTATATCAAAGGAGCACTCAAGGCCCAGGTCTGTCAATTCCACTCCTGTCAGAAGCAAGGGGTTCTTAAAAATGCATCTATGCTATATTTAAATGAGCAAAACCTATCAGCCTCTCTTCAGAACTTACATATGAAAAGCCACTGAGGGTTTTTCTTGGTGAAAATGAAAAATAGCTGGGTTTGTCATTTGAGATATGCCTTTATCTAAATCTGAGACGAAGGTGATTTGCATCAATTAATTGACTACATATAGAAATCTGTTCTAATTTCCCCCCACACCACGAGAACATCTAGCTTGCGATACTATAACTGTGCTGTAGGCCTAGAGGAAAGAGGAGGCTTCCTTTGGGATCCTCACAGTAACTTCTTCTCTTTTCTCCTTTTATGCGAGGTTGCCACAAAGATTGCCTCAGATAAGGTGTGGTTGTGATTAGTAATTTGCTCATAAGGACTGGAGATTCTAACAATATAGGTGGCCGACTAATGAGCACTTAAATATATCAAAGATTGTGCTTGGGATTTGGTATCCATTATTTAATTTCATCATCAAAATGATTGTATATGAAGGTGGGCACCTTTATTATCCAAGATTTCAGATGGGTAGTATAAGCAAAGAAAATGAATAAAAAATAAAAGATATAAAAGAAGCCACAAAGGCAGTTCAATCCACAACGTACCACAGAAATTATTTAAACTAGTGGTTCTCAAACGAGATGGAATTTTGCTTCCCAAAGACATTTGTCATAGACTGATAGCATTTTTACTTTCCCAGCTGGGTGAAGCATCTAGTGGATATAGGCCAAGAATGCTGCTAAACAGTCCATGGGACAGCCCCCCACACCAAAAATTAGCCAGCTCAAAATATCAAGGATGCTATGGTTGCCAAACTCTAAGTTAGGTGAATGCTGAGATCCAGGGAGGCTAAAGAAACACATACTAGTTTAGAACTTGGACAAGTCTCTTTACTTCTTAAAGTCTCCGTTGCAACATTTGTAAAATAGGAATAGGAATAATAATGGTAAGCATTTCATATGGTTGTAGAACTAATTTGAATGTTACATGTTAACTAGATAGCACTGAAGTTTGCATGCCGGCAAACTCCAGTCAGTGGGCAAGCTGCCCACTAGTTAGGTCTAACTTCCAGCCTGAATCCACCTCACCTTCATAGGACCTGGGAAAGTACCACCAACCACTGTATTCTAAAGCTCCCACCTTTTCTAGTCTAGTCTAACTTTGTTTTCCCCCTCAAGAAACAGAACAAAATAATACTGAACTGCTGAGCTCAATGAATGACATTTAAACAAAATAAGAGATCCAAACAAACCCAGTGGAGATGAAAAGAAATAGTGGAAGAGGAAAGGTTTTGAAAGGTGGTTGAAACAAAAATGAAGAAACAAGAGCAGCAATATCCCTCAAGGGTTTAGAGTGCCATAGAGAAAAAGCCACCTGCTGAATCTGGAGGAACTTTAGTTCAGGGCAGGGTGGTGGTGGGCACCAGCCACGAGGTGAGTCAGCTTGCTACGTTCACCTTAGAGTTGGTAGAGCTCTATGGAGAATGGAAGGATGCTCAGGGCATCTGTTGTATAGAGAGAGATGTTGAAAACCGGAAACATGGGGCTGGGATTTAGCACAGTGTTTAAAGTGTTTGCCTTGCAAGCACAAGGCCCTGAGTTTGATCCCCAGTACCAAAAAAAAACAAAAACAAAAACAAAAAAAACAAAAACGGAGATACCGCATAAATATTCTCTCCTGGTGGATCAAAATGTTATTTACCATTCTTCCTAGCAAGGAAAAAAGTCACTGAGGCCCCCTGGTGGGTGTGCTAAAACAAACATCTGAGCAACTAACTACTATATTTAAAAGAACAGACTTTCGCTTTGATCACAGGATGAAGCTGGAAGCTGTATTTTTCTGATTACACTGCATTTTATTCACTCCCTTGTTGATGCCAAACCACATTTCTGCTCGATTAGAATAGAGGCCATTTTTTGTTCAAAGAAGCTTTCCTAAAAGTTTTTTTCCTAGCTGTTGTTCAGTTTGAGTGGAAAGCTTTCTGATACGAACACTGAAAGTAGCGTCAGGCTTTCCACAGCTAGTACCTCTATGCTTTTCCCCCGAAGCTACGCTGAGCAAAGCAGTTTTAGCTAAGAGAAAACTCCTTCCCAGTAGTGTCAGAGATGTGAAACCGTATTCAGGGGACTTTACCTAGAAAACAAGAATAAGAGTCCCTAAACCAAACCTCCGAAGATACTCAGGGTGGCTACTTGCCTTCACATTTATTTTCTCAAGGGGATTATGGGCGTGATAGCTAATAGATGGCATTCTTCTCTTGTCTTTTGGAGAAGCTACTCTTACTTGGAATGCCACTTACTCAGATGACAGGACAGGTGCTGCAGTGGAAGCGATGGCCAGCACTTGCGGTATGATTGATTTTTTACGAGAAAGTCAACCTTAAGGCAAGGGAGCAACACAAATGCTAGGTGAAATGTTTGTGCCTACATGAATAAGAGATAAAAAAAGATTAGTAAGTAGTCCTATCAAAATGTCATCCCTAAAGCATGTCAACTGTGATGTCTTCAGAGATTTTTTTTATGCAAAGGTGGGGATGTGAACAAGATGACTCAAGCAAGTAACTTTGATTTTAAGTATTTACAAGAAACACCGGCTAACACTTACATAGCATTAACAACGAGCAGGACACATGTTAAAGTACTTTAGGTATATCATCACACTTGATCCTCACAGCAGATTAAGTTGAGGGAAAAGAAAACTGACACACAGAGAAGGCAAATATTACGGCTCAAGTTGAACCACCAGCAAGTGGTTAATTCTTAAGAGCTGCTCATAAATATTTAAAGTTTTCTCTAAGGCCCATGATAGAATTGTACTTCCACTCCTTTGTGTTAGGCAAGGAAATACTGTAGGTAGATAAGTCATTGAGTACTCTTCAGGTAGAATCTCAAGAGCCATCATTTGATCTACCATGTTCCCTTTCCCTTGATCTGATGATTACTGAATTGCACTGGAGTGGAGCCTCCATCAGCCTATGTTTCCGAGTAACGTCCATAATCACTGGCCTCCGGCTATTGTGTGTGGGACATTTAACATAAGCAAAAAAACCACACCTGTGCTATGCTTGTCTCTGCAAGTTTGAGGGTCTTTTGTTAATGAAGCATATTCCAGCCTATCATGGCTGGTATAGTAATATTGCTAGGACTTGAATCCTGAATCCATGCTTAAAACCACTAGGTTGCACTGCTTCCCAAGTTGGAGCATTGCCTCTACCCACAGGTAACTTGCAGTCTATTTGAGAAAGTGGACACACATTGTGAATGCAGCCAGATAAGAACAGTAAATAGTACCTGATGGGTTTAGCAAATGAGAAGCACAGACTAAGTGAATGAAAGTACAGAGAAGAGGAAGATGAGTGTAACAGAGTTTGGGTCTAAGCCTGCTGAATTGAAAGGATGAGAAACTCATTCTAATTAGCTTGAGTCAAAACTTGATGTATAAGTATCTGGAAATCTAAAGCAGAGAAATAAGAACAACTAATTCTCCTATAAGCTAGAAGTAGCTTTCACAAGCAACAATTTCTGTTGTTTGCTAAGAGGTTATATACATTCTCTTATCTCTGCTTCTCTCAGCTTTATTATTTTCTTTATTTCTCAATTCTGCCTGGGCGCACATCACTACCAATCTCACACATCAGATCCATCTCTCTGGCCATTAGAAAGGCTCCACCATGTCACTTTCTTGGGCTACTGAGAGACAGAATCTGCTTGGCTTGTATCTCACTTTGGTCAGGCATCAACCTCTGGTCCAATTATCTGACAAGGAGCAGAGTCTATGCACCATCAGATGTCTAAGCAATCTCTTCAGCAGAGTGGGATGAGCAGATGAGCCCAAAGGAGAAAGGGCATAGTTAGTGGAGAAGTTAGGATGATTTCATGAAAAACGTGAGAATGTGATTAGGGTAAAAAATGAGAACTATGACTAGAGTTCACAGGAGGAAACAACAGCACAGTGTATAAACACCCACAATTGCTCCTGCTTGTCTGTAGACACAGAGCAAGCTCCCAGTAGAGAAGGTCTATGCTGCTCCAGGCTGGGAGCTTGTAGAAGGAGGAATCACCTGTAGATACTCATCAGTGGCCTTGGCTTTTACCTAAATCTACTCCTCTCAGATCAACAGCTATTCTGCTTATTGTTTCCAAAGTAGTGCTGTGATCTGCAAGCCAAAGGTGTACCCATCCCTTTTCAGAACTATACTATTAATTTCATTTGCAATTTTCTTAATCTCATTAAATTATCTCTTTTTTTACAAAAAGTTAAAAAAAAAAAAGGAACATTTCTTATATCCTCTAGGAGACTGCAAGTCACCTTGAGGGAAGGAATTGTGTTTTATATCTGTTTCCAGCACCTAGCTCAGGTCCCTTCACATCACAAAACTTCAGAAATGCTCGTCGAAAAGAGCACTTAAAAATACCTAAATCTTGCATTAGCAAGAACAAAGGGTACCACTGACTTTTGTGGTAACACTGCCAAGACTTGGAGTTCTTTGGGAAACAAATGGCCTCTAATATCTTAGGAAAAGGAGAACTTTGAAATCACTATCATATTTCCTCCAGGAGTTCTTCCTTTGCTTACCAAAGAGTCTGGAGCTGGTAATGGGGCTCCTTGCCCATTCCCTAAATTTAACAAACCACGTTTCAAAATAATGTATCATTTTAAATACCTGAATCAAGTTCATAATACAATAATATGATCTATTGTTATTAGATTCTTAGGTCATATGTCAATATATTGGAAGGACTAAGAGGGCTTTCAAGCCATCATCTGAATCCCTCAGATCTACCTGATCTTAGGTAAGTTGCTTTAGCTCCTTTAGTAAAAGAAAAAAAAAACTGTATATAATGATACTTAATAATAACATTTCATATATTTGTAGGAGCAAACACAGAGAAAATTTTTAGCCCATGGCACAGAGTAGGCATCAAGAAATATTAAGTCTCTTCCTGTCCGCCTTCCTTCTTTTGATGGAAATTGCCTTTTGCTAAGCTGAGTGATGTCATATAACTATGTGCCACATTGCTCTTTGGTCAGATGGACCAGCTGCAATGTAGACTGCTGAATAGAGTCTCCAGTGCTAAATCGTACAGCCACTCAGGCCCCAGTGACCTCTGCTCTCTCTAGAGTACTTCATCTTGTCCGGTCAGCGGCGGTGCCTCCTTGTGGCTGTAGAATAACAGCCCAGCTCTGACGCAGGGCTCGGCACTATTGCTTGTGACAGACCACTCCAGGCACTGCAAGTAGACTCATCTCTGTTATGACAATGACGGTAACAAGGACTGAAAAGCACACAACACAAATCCATTCTCGAGATGGAAATCTTAATTAAAATGGGAAATTTTATGGGAGGCTTTATTCCCAGAATGGGCTTCTCCTTGTAATTCTATGGATTTATATTTTTCTTTATTTCCTTTTTTTATAATCTTGCGTTCAGATCTTGGTATTGGTATTCAGTGAAATTGGTTTGAACATTCAGAAAAACAAAGATGTTCATCTGGTAACAAGGTTGTAAAATTAGAATAGGTTGAAATAACAAACACCGAAGATAATTCCCTTTGTAGAACTAACCCTCCTACATTATAGTAAGAAATCAAAGCATATAAAAAAAAGCACTCAAACCTAGATCTTAGTGAACAAAATTTGCATGTCGTGAGACAGACACTTTGTTAAAGCAGTGGCTCTCAAATGGGAGAAATTTAGCATCTCCCCACCCTCAAGAGATGATTGATAGTACATTTTTTTCTTGTCACAATGATGGTGGGATGCTACTGGCACCCAGTTAATAGAGGCCCACAGTGCTAATAAATATCCTACAACATCCAGGCTAGGCCCCCACAACAAAGAAATATCCAACCCTAAAACAAGAGTGTCAATCGTGACAAACCTTAGAAACACTTTGTTTAATTCCAATGCCTTTCTGATACTTTAAAATTTAATTATTAAAAGTTTTTCCATTTCCTTGGGGCTTTTTAGAGGAAAATAAAAAATGATAAAATGAAATTTGTAAACTGGGAACTAAACAATTAAATATCAAATTTTCAGAGGTCAATATGAGAGTAAATATATTAGCCATTTTCATTAGGATATACATAATTCCTAACACCTATATTCCACTTTAAAAAGCACATTCAATTTAAATCTGATCTTCACAAATGCCCTGTAGGGTAGATACAATTCCCTACAATTGAAAAGAGACAGAGTAAGACTCAGAGAGGTTAAATACTTATCCTATGATTCATGGATAATAAGAGCAGGGTGGGATCAGACAATGGAGAAAACAAAGGATGGATCAGGAGGGCCAGCCAGCTCTGAAATTCAGCATTTGCAAGCCAGGCGCCATCGGTTCACTCTGCTAAACCGATTGTCTAATGGAAGTGACAGCAGCTAGCTCAGAGAGTCACTATAGGAACTGAATGAGGTGACGAATTTCAGATAAAGTACCTGGCATGGTGTGAAAAAGACACAGAGATAGCAGACACCACGGTCCAGCAAGACATACCAGTCTCAAAACCAGTCCCCTTCCCTCTCTCCCACAAGGGCCCACCATGCGTCTGCAGCACTGCGGCCACTTGAGGTCAGTGATTTTGGTAGCAAATGTGTATAGCATGCCTGAGAAAAGAAAGGGGAAAAAAGAACCACCTTTAAGTCACTTAAAACTCCTTTACTTTCAACCGTATTATTGGAAAACACCAGGAGATTTCTTTCTCAGCCAGGACAAGATAAGCAGAAACTTTCCATTTTCCATGATTGAATGGTGTGTGCTTTTGTGTGTGTTGGGGAGAGGGTACAGCGAAAGTAAAAGCATCTCAAAGCATTCTAAAGCAAAAAAGGACTTAATCACCTTCCCAGAAATGAAGAGAACACACTTCTATTTGTTCAGAGGAATCACAGATTAAAGGAGTGCATTTTTCACAAGCTTCCAGAAAATTGTTTTGAGCTTGAATCAAAAAGAAGTGAAAATTAAAAAAGAAGCATTAAACCAGTAATTCTACTTCTGGGAATTAATGTACAGGGAAAAAATATATACATATATATAAATATATATATGATGTTAATGTATACTATACAATATTTGTATCATGAATATAATTATATAAATTATGGAATCTTTTATAAATATGAAAAATTTAAGCTGAACAAAATATCCAACAAGAGAGGAATGGGCAGCAGTCATTTAAAAATTATGTTAAAAGGTAGCTAGAACAACATGATTAATACCTACTATAATAGCAGTTAGGAAAAAAGCAGAAACAAAATCAAAGGTACAAAACAAGCTCAATTTTATTTTTAGAGCCTAAATAAACTGGTGGGAAATAGCCTAAAATGTTACAGAGATAGATTACAAACGATTTTTCATTTTCTTATTTTCTATTTTCCAGCATTATAAAATGATCATATATCCATATTGTAATTTTTAAAATAAAGAAATACAATAACGAACTTAAGAACACTTGAAAAAAGGAGTTAGGTTGGAAGAATATGTTGAATTTTATGTGGAGAATTTGCAACTGCAAGTAAAATGTTCAGTAAGGCAGGGAAAGAATCAGTTGATTGTTATACCACTGCAAAGCCCTTAAGACCAAATTCCTCTCAGCCCATCAATTTCACATTGATTTCATCTTGACATGTTACATGCCCCTCAGTTCTACAACAAAAGAAACCATGAAATATCAATGGTGACTTCCAGAGGACACATACACACATGTTGATTGAAGATTAATTTCTCGGCAGGGTGGCTCATCATTGATATCCTGCCTTGTGTGCAACAGAGGTCATGTGACCTTAACGATTATTGAAGAAAACTGCTTTGAGCTGGCTCCAAATTTCTAGAGAATATGAGTTATTCTGAAGTAAAGACATAGCCAGTCTTTTTATTATGGAGCATCACCAGAAAGTAAGGAATTATTTGATGGTCTGAAATACCATTGAAAGCTCACAGTTATATGACTGTTGTGATCTCTGATTCTAAATACAGTAAAGTCTTCCTGGGTGATAATATACTACCTGATGTCTTCAACCGTGTTCCATGAAATACCTACTTTTTTCTCCTTTTCCTTTTGTTTTTCATAGAGTTGACCAACACAACTTTCAGGTTGCACATGACCTTCAGGAAACATGGATTAAGCAGATTATGCAGCCAGATGATCTTGAAGACTCATCTAGAGAAGCATGTAATAACAGCACTGAGCTGAAGATACAACTTAAAAAGAGGGCAGATTCAAAGCAACACAAATAGGAGGACCAGCGTGACAATGACAGTAATAGAAGCCACTTTTGGATCACCCTAAAGAAAACAGTTACAGTGGTACCTCAGTTTATGAACTTGATTTGTTTTGCAGTTTGGGGGAAGATGGATGGGTTTGTGTTTGTGTGGGAAAGATGGCCGTGGTTGCGTTTGTCACTCAATGCAAAGTTTGTGAATGAAAGCAAAATTTGGCTGAATGCTTTTGTTTGCGAACCAAATTGTTTGCGAACAGAAGCATTCGCGAACTGAGGTGTTAAAGTATTTGGCCCAGAATACCTAACCTCTACCAGAGAAGACTGCTTGGGCAGTCATAATGACCTCACTTTCTCACAGCTATTTCCCCAACCAGTTCATACATACTTCTGTGGTGTGTGAAGTTAGCCTCCCCTAGTTCTTCACAATTTACTCAACACAAAGTTAAATCAATCAGATACTCTGTTGTATAGATTTGGTGTTGGGGTTCAAAGGCAAACAGTCAGTTCCCACCAGTGGCTAGACTTGAAGGATATGGATATGCATAAGGGCATCTTCTGCCATGTGTATAAAAGATCAGAAACAGCAAATGAAGTAAATGGGGAGAGAAGAGAGATGTGTTAGGGTTTGAGGCAGCACAATACAAAGAGCTGTTTTCCCTGCCCAACTGCTAAATAAATGGAGAGACACAGGATACCTAGTGAAATAAAAATGTGTCCTTTTTTAGTGATATAGCTTGGAGATCACTGCTTCAGGTAGGTGGCAAAATTGGCTTTCTAGTTAATAGCCCCAGATTAAGCAGACCTCCTCTTGGTCAGTTCTGCACAACCACGTCTTTTACATATGGGTGTCTTCCAGCTATTTAAAAACATACATAGAATGAAGGAACAACGCAGAATATATGCGCCCTATAAACAGATCCAAAAAGGAAAGAAGAGGCTGACCCAAACAGCCCAAGTTGATTCTTCCAAATTCACTAACTAAATAAATTGTCCTTTCTCAAGGAAGTAGGTGAGGTGATGAAAAATAGCCTGGAGTTCTACTCTAATGGAGGTCTTTCTACATGGGAACATGCCGAGTGGAGAAGAAATGGCTCCTCCAACATGATGGTATTTGGAGTAAGAACATGGACTGATTACCAGATGGGTCAACCTTGCATTCCACAAGCTATCCCAGTAGTCTCAGAAATTCACTTTTGCTTAAGCTGACTCGAACTTCTGTTACTTATAATCAAAATCATCCAAAGACAACTGTTTGTCCATGATCAGTACTCAACATTGGCATGCCAAAGGACGATGTCAACACAAGCCTGGAAGCCAAGCTAGTCCTCGTCTCTTCATTGTTTTCATTTTAAAGGCGAGAAGGACAGAATGGAAAGCAGAGTGGAAAACGCTCTTGGGGACATACCTGTGAGGGAGTGAGGGAAGTAGTATTAAGCAAAGGGAGCGGTGGAACTGGGATGTAGTCACAAAAGGAACCTCGATACGTGTCCCAGAGTTCTGGACCTGAGATGGCTCTTCAATAGTCTCTGGAAGTAAAGCAAGTAGGGCCAGACCTGCAGAGGGCCAATAGAGGGTGCAGCCCTGTGACAGCAGTCATTGGATACTGATATTCCTGAAGAAGGGGTGTAACATGGGGGAAGCAGACCTATTTCAAGGAGAAGGGATCCTCAGGAGGGGACTTGGCTATGAGCCTTCAGCTGCCAGCCCTACCAGCCAGCGAGGAATAGACCCCTGAGTCCTGACGTGGAAATCTGGCCGGTGCACCACCGTACCTGCTGCCACGGTCCCACGGAGTCCTCTGTGCTCCCACGGAGCCCTCTGTGCTCCCACGGAGTCCTCTGTGCTCTCACGTTGCTGAAATCGAGGATCTCACGCTCCGGGCTTTTGCCTCAGCAGCTCTTTTCTCCTCATGCTCCTGTTCAGTGGAGCATAATAATGGTCTACAAGTAGGAGAGTTTTCCTAAGACTCATCATTGTTTCTATCTTTTAAATGATGGTGTTAACTAAAGGTCAGAGCGAGTGATGGTGGAGTCACATGATGTTATCTCTGTGATTCAAATGCAAGTCACTGCTTCAGAATGTGTTTCCTGGGGCACTCAGTCAGTGAGAGCCCAGATGTGAGAAATAAACAGTATCTACAGCATCATACACTTTCAGCAATGGTGAACAACACGGTGGCTACTATCATCACGCTATTGAGTATTTTAAGTATGTCAGGTGCAGCTGAGGAACTAAAAATTTAATTTAGTCAAATTTAACTAAATTTAATTTATTTATATTTACACTGCCATATCTCAGTAGTGGCTACTACACTGGCCAGTGCAAATCCAGAATGTCCAGACATGAACTAGAAATTTGGTAGCACACAATAGTCATGGAAAAAAGTCAAAGCTCAGAGGAGAGGGTACTATGTGTTGGTCGCAAAGGAGAACAAAGATCCAGGTTTCAAGACAGATAATAATAGGCATAACTGATAACTGGTAAGTTGCAGTGATCAGAAATAGAATTCCCAGTGTTCACCTAAGGAGAAGGTGACTCGGAACTTGCTCAAGGTCATACAGATAATAAGTAGGAAAGCTGGACTCTGACATTGTTTACGTTCTTTCTAGGATGGTCGGATGAGATCTGTGACAGCAGAAGCATCATGCTAAACTAATATTGAACATCGCATATCTTCACATAGACCCCTAATCTTTCTTAGCTCTTGTATAATTTGCATTGTACATAATCATGTAAGCAGTAGATAGGAATGATGATCCAAAGGAGTTCTTCAGACACCATGTGCTGAAAACCCGCCATGTGTGGAGGACTTGACGCTGCAGTTGCAGGAGTGAGTAAGAGATTAAGGCATGATTGTAAATGATGGTAAAGCGTGTCCAGGACTCTTTCCTTCCTGTTGCCCGTCCTCTACTGCAGAGCCTGCGGTATAATTGCTGCTCATAGAGCCTGCAGACATATGCAAACACAGCTAAGGCTACAGTTCTAAATTCCAGCACCCTCCTACCCTGGAGGACTGCTGAGGAGGGAACAGAGGTGTTCACAAAAGTAGCTCCAAGGCGCCCGATTCACATTATATTTTATGAGACTGGTTCCCCTCTCCTTGCAGTGGATGGCCCTGCATGAACCTCTCTTTATGCACGATTTTCCTACCACTAACTCTGGTTCTTCTTTAACTTTTAAAAAGAGTAGAATAAGGAGGACTCCTGGGCCTGTCTTAGCCAATTAGCAGCACAGAAGGTATGATCCGAACAGACATGTCCTTTATTTTGGAGCAAGCTGTAAAGAGAAAGTCAGACTCAGAAGTTTCAGCTGCTTGTTTTCTCCCAAAGTTTCAGCTCTTAGCTGAAGTTTCAGCTCTTAGCATCCCAGCTCTGTGCTCTCTTTGCTGGGATTTTAACCTGTCTACAATTACAGACCTTTGAGCTCAAGGAGTTCACGACCAAGTGAAGTACAGGAAGCAAGGTCCATATGCTAATGGAGTGCAGAGGAGGTACTAGACAGAGGTTCCCAGGTGCCTTTTATTGAAGTTCAATTTTCAGTAAGGTGATGTAGAATTAGATACAAGAGCCACTAACCAGTGACTTAGTCTACATGAATGACTCACGGTATGTTTGTGAGATGCTCCCAGCAGTCAACCTCAACACGCGCAATCAGTGCTTCCCCAAGGGGGACCCAGCTTGATTGGTGAGTATTTTACTCTGGCCTAACCTACACCATTACCAACCAAGAGAAGGGAAGACATGACACAGATGTTTCAGGTTTCCATGCCTCCCACACATCCATCTTAGAGGCCTGTACCTTCCTTTTCTCAAACCTATTAAAGATATATGTAGAAAAAAAGATGACCAAAACAGTGTTGCAACCGCCTTAAAGCCATTACTCATGAACTTACGCAATTCTGAAACTGCCCTTAGAGTATGTGAGGTAAGGACTAAGCTTCCCAAATCGTTTCCTGTATCTGTGGTCCATGAGGAAGGACTTGAGTATGGGCACTCAAAAGCAGAGATATTTCCATTTGACAAAGCATTCTGGGTGCCTCTTATGCCTGGTAGCCAGCAGGTGCTCGCTATGCATTATCCTTCCTTCCCAATAAAGTAGTTTCGTTAAGTCCAACAAACATGTATGGAAGGTCTATGTGCCCTGCATTACTTTAAGACAGAGAATGAAATGACGAGTAAGACATGCTGGCCTTTGTTCTGCATTGATTGGCAAACAAAGGACATTCAATAAATGTTCTTTGGATGGAGTGGCTGACTGGACCGGGATCAGGCTCAGAATTGAGCACTGTCTCTGAGCAGAGCCTCCAATCAACTGAATCCAAAAAAACTGTTTTGAGAAACAGATGGGCCTTGACTTACGATGGGGATTATGTCCGACAAACCCACCATAAACTGAAAATACCACTCTCTAAACCTAACCATAGCACATTCCCTAACTTAGCATGACACTATACTACACAGTAACAACCAGTTACCCTCGAGCTCATGTGACTGAGAGCTATAGCTTGCTGCTGCTGCCCAGCATCACAAGACAATGACTTACTGCATACTGTTAACCTAAGAAAAGGTCAAAATTCAAAATTTGAAGTTGTGACTTTACTGAATGGGTATTGTTTTCACATCACTGTAAAGTAAACGTGTCATAAATCGAAGCATAGTAAGTTGGGAACTTTGAATACATGCAGAGAGTACTGATTAGTCACATGGCTTGAATTTCAAAACCACATTTGTATACATTGTCTTAATACATCTATGGGGTTTATTTCTTCCTGTAACCCCCCTTTCTAAGCAATGAATTCCAGGAAGACATCTTCTGACTGTAGCCACGGGACACACAGAAACACACAGGTCTACATAGGATTTGAGCCTATGTCCTTCCTTGGCATCATACATTCACCAGCCAGGCCTGTTCACTGTGGATGTGCCAAAATGGATTCACTATCACATTGACATAGCTTTATTCTGTCTTCTTCAATATAACCTAGGATTATTCTTCCAAGTTATAGCCACACAGCATTGAAATAGATAACTTCTGTTGTTCCTGACTTTGTGAGTGTATCTGTAGATTAATATTATATAAGTATACAGGAGTTCCCCCTCCCTTTGGCATTTTGGTCTATAAATCATGCTATTTATATTTGTTTGCTCCTAATTGTCAAAAGGAGACTGTCCTTGTCACTGGAAAATAAGGATGAGTGGTTACACCATGGCAGAACACAGCCAATCAAAAACGGTCAGGGAGACAAAAACTAGCTACAAGATGAATGTCCTGGCAGCAAGCGGAACAAAGAGAGGTGACAGTGAGCTCGGATCATTGATTGCTTCAGCCATGCAGTCAGCGCCTCTGGTCATAAATGCTCAGCAGGCTTCAAAGGGGCAGCTGGAAATGAGTTCCACCCAAAGCAAAACAGACTGTCAAGTCAACTTGAGGCCCAGCAGAAGAACTGTGAGAGGAAGGAGGAAATGACTGGCAGGCCTTCCTGGCACTTGCTGCATCCATCCAGGACTGTCTGGTCTTCTCAAGAAACATGGCTTTCCTAACCAGAAGCCATTGCGAAAGGCCCTTGTGGTTTGCCTTTCCACTGTGCCTCCCATATCCTAGCCAGAGTCAAGAGATCACATTTTAAGTAGATATGCTAAGATCCAAGGCTCAGTGATACATGTTACACACAATGGAGATTATGCATCTTCTTTTGTCATTAGGCCAGTAGACACAGAGGTAGACAGATCTCTCCATACTGGCCCTAAGTTATAGCTGCCAAAATTTAGCTTGTTTTGAAGCTGAAGCAACTTTGATGTTTTCTTAGCACAGGCAGGTGCTCCATTAAAGCACTATGGAGTATACCAGCTATGCTTTCCCTGGGGTGAACTGGAAGAGATCCAAGCTGGGATATCAGACACACAAAGGCAAAAATCATACCAGCAGGGAAGTAAACCTCATTATCTTCCCACGACCTGAAATTATCTGCTTTGGTTAATTGTTATGTTTATGCAGGGATGGAAGTCGCTTCATCAAAAACATGTTTTCTAGAGACATGTGGTGGTCCAGAGTCCGTGTCCTGCTGTCCATGTCGGAGGCTCACAGCTACTTGGAACCCCAAGCAAGAAAGCCAACAACACTACTTCCTCCCATGAAGCCGAAAGAGATAGAGGACATTCCAGAACAATGCAGAGAAAAATCTTTATTCCTATTAAATATGTCTCAAAACTGATTTTTGGGGAGAACTACATTTTGTGTTACTGGAATTATTTCAATTGAGTTTGTTTAAAATTGAGTCAGACCTCAAAAAAGGGCAGGAAAAATATTCTGAAATCATTGTCACATCCCTTGGCTTTAAGTATGACAGTATTCCTATGAATAATTGTGTCCTGTCAAAACATTTGATTTCATACAATAATTTCTGGTTCATTTGTTCATGTATTCTTTCAACAAACATTTATTTTCTATGTGCCAATTACTGTGCTAGGTCCTTGGGATACAGTAATAGATAAGACAGATACTGCTTGGCTCCTTGAATAGCCTAACCAGTTAAACTATAATAAAGTGTGATTTAAAAAAATAAAATAAAACAGTATGTGCATGGAACAATGCACACCACATGTAAGAGGCATAACTCACGTAAGGGAATATGGAAATGGTGCCAAAAACGTGTGTCATCAGGACACCCTGAGTTATGTTGTGGTAACCAATAGCTTGAAATCTCACAGATTTAAAACAACAAAGGTTTATTTCTTGGTAACCCTGAATGTCCAATACAGTTCAGAGAGACTTCTGCTAACAGTGGTTATTCAGGGTCCCAGACCAATGGGACAGCCATCAGCTCCCTTAGTACCAGATGCCAAGTCACAGGGACAAGGTGATCTCACGGGTGTGGTGCAGGTATTGGAGCGCTCCACCCAAAGGGGCATGCATTGCTCTGCTCACACCCACTCACCACGACCAGTCCTGTGCCTCCAGTCAGCCAGGAAGGCAATCACCCCAGGAGCTCGGTAAGGACGCGTGCAGCAAGAAATAACACCACTGGACCACGACAGCAGGTGCCAGGTGGCCCCAGAGAGTGGGCAGACAGATCAGAGGCCTGAAGAAAAGACTTTTAGGCCAAGGTGGCAATGTGTGAAGGTCACCTGCTTCCTTCCTGGAGTGCATCTCTCTTCTGTTAACCCAACTGAAGTCTGCCTCCAGATTAAACTATAAATTCCCAGCATGATGCCTGGCACAAAGTAGGTGTTCAATTCATGGTTGAAAATAAGGAAAACAATATTGTCTTCTGGGTTGGACATAATAGATCAGATTGGAGGTATCTTCAATAGATCAGTTTCTTCAAAGAGTCATAAACACCTCATGGACAGAGCAGGTCTTGCCTGAAGACTTTCAGGTTCTGCCTCCATCTCATTTCCTCCTACAGCTGACCCCTTCTTCCTTCTCCAAGTATAAACTGTACAGGTAACTTTGTAGGAATATTACAGAATACCCTTTGCTTGCTTTATTTGTCACTCTTATCTTACTACATGCTAAGGGTGAAGTCCTATCTTATTTGTCTTTGTGACAGCATATCAACCCAAGTCTTGGACATGGTAGACATTAAGTAAAAGAATCAATCTTAAACGTATCTCAGTAGAAAGGTAGTTAGGTAGCAATGGAATTTGGGGAAACACAGTTAAGTTAGATACTAAAGGAGGACAAAACATTGTTTCAGTGATGTCTCCCAAGGAGAAATGAATGCTACAACTTATTATAGCCTGATCTGAACTGGATTTAAATTATCCTCTAATACCTTCCATGCTTATTATATATGCAATAGAATGTGCTCAGCTTATACTCCGGCTCTCCAACATACTGTTTTCTTTCCTCTTTCTTTTTATTTAGATGCTGTTTTTCTGCCAGAAGCCAATCAAGTGATAATTATTATAACCCAAGGCAGATATTAAAGGTGTATCCAGAGTGGATAACAATAGCATTCACCTTGTATTTGTATAACACTTGAACTTCATAAAATAATTTCACATCCTTTATCAGACCGCCCAGGAAGGCAACGTTTGTGTTGTTCAACCATAAATAACGATTTGTTGTCATCATCTATCAGAGGTAGAGAAAAAATTCAGTACTGTTCTTCACTTCTCTTTCAGGTCTGATTTGCAGAGTAGCTGAGATGCTGTTCACTCTCCTCTCTTTCCCTGCTCTTTTGGCCTCAGTATAAAACAGCATAAAACAGCAGGGCTCCAGGCAAATACTCAGGCTTATAACCACAGACATCCAAACTAAATGTCAATTTCCAACGCATTCGAGGAGAATGAGGCTACTCTAATTTTCAGGAACTGTATGTTCTCCTAGGAAACCCAGCCCCATGGTGGCAGAAGTGGTCTGTTACTGTCACCACAGTTGTTAAGGGAATGGCTTGTGAGCTGCAATTTTTCACACTATTAATGCATTGCTTACCCCAAGGAGCGCAGCTGGCAACCCTGGGATTGCATTTTAGGCTTTGGTGAGAAGCCTGGAGACTTCACTACCAAGGAGGAAGTGAAAGGTGATCACTGAGGCACTAGCAGCTAACTCTGCATGGAATCCACAATTATTTATGTGTTTACCAGAGCTATGCTTCTGATTACAACTGGGCCCTTGACAAATTGAAGGATTTTTGCGTTGCTGCACTTCGGTGGGGCTAATAGGATGTCAGCATCGGCTTTCAGTGCCTTTCCTGATGGCCCGCGCATCATGGCTTCCTGTGTGTGGGCCTCCAGAGCCCATGGCTCACTTTGCAAGTGATACTTGCAAGTTTCTGAAAATGCTAGTCATCGGAAAACCCAAATTTCTACAATGAGCTCTGTAATATCAATGGTTAACAGCATTTACTTTCTAGTAGCCTACCTCGTTTCAAATTTCTGTTCTTGTACTTTCTAATTTGAAGACTTCAGACAAGTTACTCCTTCAAAGCCTCAGTTTCTTCATCTTTGAAACAAGGAGAGCAATAGCCACTACTTACAGTAACAATTAAATGAGAAAATCAACAAAAAGTGTCAGATACAGGGTATTAAAATTTTGTTATCTTTTTTTGTTTGACAACCCAAGTTAACATTTTATAAGACAGCAGAAAACTTAAAAGATAGAAATTACAGGAAGAGAGATTTTAGTAAGGTCCCCTTACCAAAGGTCAAGAACTTCCCAAAAGAAAGGGCGTACCTCTGATAAACATTTATTGAAAACCTAATATGTATGAAGCACTATGTTCCAGGTAGACAAGTTGTCTGTTACTGTATGTGTTTAAGAACAAGCCAGGCAACCATTTGGCGAAAGCCAAGGCCAGACCTATGCATCTTCCGCATAGAAGAATTACAGTGCAGCTTAGATGGCTATTCCAGGAAGAGTTTTAACCAGATTTCAAAGCTAAATAATTAACTTGTACCCGAAATATTAACTTGTGTTAATAATGATGAAACATTCATAGAGTATGTTTTCTCTGTGATAACCCTTGTCTTCTAAAGGACAGTGCCAATAGATAGATGCCACACATTAGGAGCTTCCCCTATTGTGACTGTTAATATCGGGTATTTGGTGAGGGGACGATTAATGAAGGACCCAGCACTGTGTTCCTGGCAGTAAATAGAGTACATTATGGCTGCTAATATGTAAATAGCTGCAATTCTTAGGGCAACCCCACGAGTTACCTACTGAGTCTAAAATGAGCAATTCTCTAAAATTTTTTCATTCTTTATAATTAAAATAGCATTCTCCAAGCTGAATGGTGGTACACACCTGCAATTCCAGCCCTCTGAGAGGCTGAGACAGGAGGATTGCAAGTTTGAGCCCAGCCTGGGCAACTTAACAACTTAGTGAGAACTTGTCTCAAAATAAAAAGTAAAAAAAGGCCTGGGGATGTAGCTCAGAGTGAAGGCTCTGGGTTTAAACTCCAGTACTAGAGACAAAAAGAGATATCACTCTCTAATTACTATTTTGTGCCAGTCAAAATTGTGCTTGGTTCTTATTTCAGGTACCACCCAAACAGCATGTTTTATGCATAGGCCTTATTGCATTGCTATGTTAAAAAAATTCTGATACCATCAAACAAAGCTTCCTATGTCACAGTAATTTAGCTATGGAATATGTATGAGGAAGCTGAGTGTGTATGAAACAAGATAGAGTGAAGCCCCAGGGAATGATGTGGTGTTTTATTTTACAGCATATTGAAGTACTCTATAATGCCACAGATTCGGTTACATGTTTTCTTTATGGAATGACCTATCTGCCCAATCCTCTTTCCAATGTAATTCAAAAGGCACTTATTGCACATCTCAGCTCTGAGCCTAGTTCCCCACCAGGCATGAGAGTAGAAGAAAAGTATTCTATAATGAGCTTCGTACTGCAATCTCAAGGGGTCCTACTCCTATGGAGGAGATTTGCAAGCATGCAACCAGCTCCTGGAGAAAAAAGCAACTCTTAGTGAAATAGAGGGCCAAAAGAAGTAGAAAGGAAAATAAGTGCTACAGAAGGGTATTCAGTACTGAATAGGAATTTTAATAACATTAACTTTTGTGTTCCAGCCATATTATAGGTTGACTAAGCTCTCCCCTGATAATCAATTAATCTTTCTCTCTTGACAGCAACCCACTTGCACATCACTTGTCAGGTCGTGTAACCGGTACGTTTCCCTTCACCGAGACCAGCTGGTCTGCTGTGGCTGTTAGGGTTTCAACCCCTGTTCCCTGTAATGCTTCCATAATGCAAAATCTAATGATTTTTTTTTCTTTAACCTGCATGGTCTCCAGAGGTGGTACGTGTGACTCAGTCTCTCAAGTAAGGAAAACAGTGTGGTTTGGAGGTCAGCACAGCAGGCTAGAAAGCAATAGAAACAGCTGTGCAGCCCAAGAAAGTGCTTCAGATTCTTTTAAAACCGACTTTGGTTTCCAGCACCAGAAAAAAAAAAAAAAGAAAAGAAATCAAAGGTACCAGTACTCCTCACCCTTATGATAAATATAGATTTTCATAAATTAGTCAAACACAGCTCTAAGGGCTGGTTTATCTTGAGGGTAATCTCAGATGAGAAATTAATGTTGAATTAATTTTAGTCAAGTTAAGAG
This sequence comes from Hystrix cristata, assembly GCA_004026905.1. NCBI lineage: Eukaryota > Metazoa > Chordata > Mammalia > Rodentia > Hystricidae > Hystrix > Hystrix cristata. The sequence continues at coordinate 30,119 of PVJO010011499.1, read as the reverse complement.
GTGGCAGATAGGCTTCCTTTATCTTTGTGTAATTGGAATCTAATTACAAAGAGGTCATTCATTCATTCATTTTCTCAGCAAATATTTGTTTAACTATCTGAAGCCATTTTTCAACTAAAGCAAAGTTCGTTAGAAAGTTGTGTTGCATTTATTTTCTTAATTTTAGATACACGCCAAACTCCCTAATGATACCGCTCTTGCCTTACATGAAGATTTGAGAAAATGTACATAAAAAATGTTTGCCACCTATAACCATTTTTAATTAGCAAAAAAGCCAAACCTGTGCATTTGGAATTCTAAGTGATGTTCACATACGAAGCAATACAGATTAGTTTAAATCGTCTTTAGGTTAGAAAAGTTCACCAACCAACAAATGAGGTTTGTTGGTAATTGATCATCTAACCCTCATCATGCTGAACTGTTATTTTGTTGTTGTTGCTTTTGTTGTTCCTCAAGATCAGTTCTCATGGTGCATATCTGTAATCTCGCACTCTGGGAGGCTGAGGCAGGAGGATCACAAGTTCAGGGCTAATCTGGACAATTTAGTAACTTAGCAAAACCATGTCTCAAAATTAAAAATAAAATTTAGAAAGGCCAAAAAAAAAAAAATCAGTGATTCTCAAATTTGTCTTTACACTGGAATAACTTGGAAAATTTAAAAAGCTACTGATGCCTGCTATTTAGTGCCAAAGAGATTGATTTATTTGGTTTGAGGTATCTTCGTCCATTTGGGCTGCTATAGAAAAAAAAAAATCTTAGACTAGGTAACTCATAAACAACAGAAACTTAATTCTCACTGCAGATTTCGTGTCTGGTGAGGACTCTGCTCCATAGATGGTTTCCTCTGCTGTGTCTTCACATGGTAGAAGGCACAAGAAAGCTCCCTTGAGCCTCTTTTATAAGGGCACTGATGCCATTCATGAAGACGGAGCCCTTAAGGCGCTTATGCACTTCCCAAAGGCCCCACTTCTTAATACTGCTACATTGGACATTAGGTTCCAACACATGAATTTTGAGGGGCCACCAACATTCACCCAGGCTTTGCTTAAGCAACCTAAGTGTTTCACATGTGCACTCAGGATCATGAGCCACCACTCTAAGTTTGAAAACACAAACATCTGATGACATCACATCTTTGCTAACAACTTGTTAAGTGATTCGACAACCCTGGTGACTACTAGATAAAATCCAGAATTCCTATTAAGGTTGTCAATGCTTGCAGAGAGCAAGGCCCTGTTTCCATCTTTCCTCCTCTTCTTAGCCCTTGGCAGTGGCCACAGGTGATACAACATGCCACTTCCAAGTCTGACTCTCGTTCTTGAACAAACTATTCCCTTTGCTGAGACTCTCTTTCCTTAGTTCTTCTTCTGGCTAATTTCTACTGATCTTTAGTTTTGTTTAAAGTGTTACTTTCTTAAGCAGAACATTTTTTTATCCTACTCGATGAATCTCATACTAACAAGGTTTCCCTGCCATAACACCTCAGTTGTTCATTATATAGAAGCTGATGGAGTTTTGGGGACAAGAACCTTGCATACTTTTTACTGCCACAACTCCAGTACCTAGCATAGTGCCTGGCACCTTATAGGAGCCCAATAACTATGTGCAGTTGGATCTGCTATGGTCCAGTCGGGAAAAGAAACCACACTAGCAATTTCAATAGGGAAAGTGTGTATGCAAAACTCTTGACTAGTAAAATATGATTAATTACTCAACACCTGAAAGAGGACTCACAGCAAATGTTGGGAGCAATTATCTGCCTAACATAAAAGAGAATACCCAAAGAAAGAAAGAAAACTTTGGAAGAGCACCAGCTCACCCCCAAGCTGAGGCTTAGACCTTACTGAAGAGGATACAGTTGCAACCTACTGAATTGCAGAGAATTTCACAGGTTCTGTGGGCCAGGGCTTGTCTGCAAAAGGTCACTTGTTAAGATGTTGGCAAATTCATTGTGTGTGTTGGAAAGGAAGCTGCCCATTGGGCACTAATAGTAGTCAGTCTTCAGGAAGCTTTTTCTGAGGGGCTGGAGAATCTCCCTGGAGTTCGTAGACTCCTGGGTCCGCACTCACTGCTAAAGGAGGAAGAGACTAGCACACAGCAATAACCCTTCCTCCATTGTTCCTGTATGTCTTCTAGTGGTTTCTACTGACAAGCTAATGCTGAACCAGCTCTCAAAAGAGAAATGGCTATAGGGTCCAGCTCACAATCACAAGGCAGAGCAAACAGCAAATAGAAAGGCAATCAACTAATACCTAGAGTTGTAATAGATGACATAGCTATATGATGGATGGATAGAAAGACAGATAATATCCAGTAAAAACAAAGAAAATATGAATGCTTCACAAATGTAATAATCAACAGCATGTTTAAAAATAAAAAATAAAAAGATGAAGGCTTGATATTCACTTCCTCCTGTTCAACTTCTTATTATGACTTTTTTCTATTTAGAGTTTCAAGCCTAAACCATATTGATGATCGCCATTTCATCTATCCTTATTAGAATTATATCTCTCTTGCCAAAGATCTGAAAAGCTATTTAGCTTGAATAAAGGCAAATTTTGGATTAGGAACTTGATGGTTGTGCTTAAAGGAGATATGGACACCAAATCTCTCAATTCTGCTTTTCAGGAGAGCCTGGTGGCAATGTTGTAAGCAGTGAAAAAGCATAAAGCGGAGTAAATAATCAGAATATTGCTTGTCATACTTTCATATCATTAAGAATGTGTGAGTGCCAAATGAAAGCTTTGATGCAAAAATTAGAGCACAGAATTGCAAGATTCTTTTGATCTTTGATCAGTGCTTCTAACTTCTGCAGAATATCAACTGTAGCAAAAAATTATTAGTCTTCTGCTATATTTAAACTTCTACTTTATTTAATAAGCAAACAGTGAAAACAAAATGCACATAGCAAGAAGATGGTCTTTAGCTGGTATCGAGGACTGAATAAACACCCATCCATTCCTGCCTATCTTTTCACACAATCATGTAATTGACTCAGAATCAAATGGATTTTTGAAAGCAATTAAATTTGCTTAAAAATACTCACGCATTTCTGGGGGTACAATAAATGGCATAATTTTTTGGAAAACTTACTAAGAAGCAATTAAATGATATCTATAAGTAAAGAAATAATTAACATGTTGAGAAAAAGCTTTATTCTAAAGATATAAGCCATAGAATATTAATAACTAACTCCTATCCCAGGAAAAGAAACTAAATCATCAATGCTAAGAGAAGTGTGCTACCATTCCATAGCAGACATGCTCACAGCCATGTAAAATGATACTTAAAAGACTTAGAAACAGGGCCGGGGATTTAGCTCAGTGGTTAGAGTGCTTGCCTTGCAAGCAGAAGGCCCTGAGTTCAATCCCCGGTACCAAAAAAAAAAAAAAAAAAAAACCAAAAAAACGAAAACCATTTTTTACACAGCCATAAAGAAGGACAAACTAGAGTCATTCATATATAAATGGATGTTCCTTGAGAACATACTTTTAAGTGAAATAAATCAGACACTCATGAGTACACATTGAATTGTCTCTCTGATATGAGAAATCATAACTGTAAATAAGGACAAAGAGGTCTAATAGATATTATATAAAAGGAAGATAATATACAAAGGAGAGGAGTACTAGAAAGAAAGAAGGGGAAAAGCAGAAAGGCAACAAAGGAAAGAAAAGGGAAAGGGAAATTATGGAAAATTAAGAATAAACCTGCTCTAATCAGGGAGGGAGGGAACAGAGGGGAGGGGCGGGGAAGAGGGGGGAGAGCCAAGATGCATCATGTACAGGTACAAAATAAATGTGATGAATGTAACCATTATATGTAAAATGTACCAATACATGTTCTTGGTTTAAAATAAAATAAAATTTAAAGAAAAGACTTAGAAACAACAAAAGGGTATGATCATCTTGCAATCATGTGTTAAGCGTGAAAAAAAATTGAATAACAAAATTGTGACCCTTATATACTCGCAACTGAAAGCTGCATGGGAGAAAGCCTGGTAGGCTTTTAAAATCTTTTCTGAAGGATGATTTTGCAGAAATAACGATAGCAAGTTTAAAAAGAATTTAAAATTAACAAATGTCTTCCAAAAAGTTGTTATACCACATTTGCTTTCTTACTGGCGATGCATTTTTCCATCTTTTCTGTGTGTTCTATAACATAGATAACATATACTTTGGGGGAAATAACTTACATCGTTTTAAAACTTTCAGTTCAGTTCTAGAGACAGCATCAATACTTTGATAAACTGAATAGAGGCAGCATAATTGTCTTTTTCTTTCATAGCTCTCATATTTCCTGAGAGTAAAAGATTATGTCTAGTATGCCAAGCTGTATTTAATTCATCCAATCACCATATTTAGCTAAGCAAATATACATACAAATTAATCACTGAGGGGCTGTGGGAGACACAAATCAGTAGTAGATTCTACTCTTAACTCATAGTCTCAGCAAATTAGGTAGAGAAAGAGGTAGAAGAATCCTTAGGGAGGTAATGGGCCTACAAGTGTTCGCTATGGTTTGAAAAGTGCAAGGCTAGTGTGCACTGGCCACTTTAAGTGGGACCCTAGAAAATCTCTTCTTAGAAACACAAAGAAAATCATGGCAGAGACTGAAGAGTCCTACTTCTATGTTCTCACCTTCGTTTTTAAGAATGGTAATCCTCCAGTGACACTCAAACTCAAGAATGTTTTCTGTTGCCCACCTTTCATGCATGGGATTATATTTACCAAGCAATAATCAGATTCCAGGTCTAAGACCTGATGCTATGATAAAACAAAAACTTTAAATGAAATAAATTTAACAGAATTTATATGAACCAAGAATAATACTTGAATTGGGCAACACTCAAAACCAGAGGAGGATCAGAGAGCTCCACTCCAGCAGTGAAGCAGTGAGCTTTGAAGAAATTACCTGACTGGCTTCAGCTAGGTATTTGCCTTCTCTGGTTACGCTTGGATGCAAGGTCTCTAGCTAGAGAACCAATCATCTAGTTGGGTGGTTATGAGACAGTGAAGCTTAAGTCAAAACTAGTCAGTTACAAGGACTGCTTCTAAGTTTTAATTTGGTTATATAAGGGCTCCAGGCACAGATACAACCCTAGGCTAACAATCTCCAGGTTACTTTGCTTTAACACTAAGAATATCTATTTTTAAAAGATAAGATAAAATAATATTTTTTAAAGTATCTCTACACTCAAGGTGTTTGCACTTATACTCTAGTAAAGAAACAAATACTACAATTCAGTGTGAAAGAATTGCCAGGAATGGAATATATGAATCATATGGTAGCTGTTATGTTTAAACTTTTAAAAACTTCCAAAATGTCCTATAATAGGTATGCAGTGACACCTCATTTTGGTTTTAATTTTCTCTATTGACTCATGATATTGGGCAACTTTTCATGTGCATATTTGTTAATCCCCATATCCTCTTTTGTGGAGAGTCTGTTCAGTTCTTTTTCTCACTTCTTTACTGGGTAGTTTGCTTTCCCATTGTTGAATTTTAAGGGTCTTTCATATATTCTGTATACGATATATATATACACTATATATATATATACATATATATATATATGCTTTTTTAAATATATGCTTTGCAATTATTTTCTCCTCCTCTACGGCTTATCCTTTCATTCTCCTAACTTGAACAGAAATATTCATAGCAGTTTTATTTGTAGTAGCCAAAAAATGAAAACAACACAAATGTCCATTAATAGAGGAATGGATAAACAAATTGTGACATAACCACACAATAGACTATGACTCAGCAATAAAAAGGAATGGACTTTTGATACATACAGCAACACAGATAAATCTCAAAGTTATTGGAAGAAGTGAAAGAAGCCAAACCAAAAATAAGAATACATAATGAATGAAACTCTAAAAATTTCAAACAAGTCTCTAGTGAAGAAAGGAGATGAGAAGTTGCATGGGGAGGCCGAGGGCGGGCAGGCCTGCTCTAAACTATCCCGATACAAGGCATCTAGGATGACTACCCCTACAATCCAAAGCCTCCAGGAAGCACTCAAGCCAGCCAGTCCTACATTGTTTCCCCTGCCCTGACTTAGTTTTCCCAAGGAAACTCAGAAAAGATCATGGACTAAGGGCCCCCTTGCTCCTGCTTCTGCTTCTTAACCAAAATCTGTACTCCTACCGGGGCCCTACATGCTGAATCTGACCTCTTGTTTCCAGGAATTGCGGGTGACATTAAACTTTTCTTTCAAAAGTGACCTCTTTGTGTCATCACTCACCCATCCGTATAAATTAAGAGCAACACACAAAACATCTGATGGTCATTCTCAACAAATACTCTAAGCAGGTGGTTCTAATCTAAAAAGTAGTAAAACGAGAGGTGAATTTTACTTGCCACCTCTGGAATAGCAGTAATTCTAGTCACAAAAGTGTGTAAGGATTTTAGGATATTCTGTGTCCAGTTCTGGTTCCCACTATCTCTATTATGGAACTGGAACTGGTTAACCACAAGATTGCAATTGCCCTTAGGGTCTCAATTGGGGGGGGGCACCCTATCTGGTTGGATTTCCTGGAAGAGCCCAAGCTGGGAACTCCCATGCAGGTGATTGACTGGAGACACAGCCTCAGGAGATGAAGAGTATGGAAGCAGCACAGAGCAGTGAAGGGAGCTGGGTAAGCTGTTGCTTTCTCAGCTGGAGTCTTGGTTTTACTCTGACCACATTGGGGACCCTGGGACCAAAACTGCACGACGTAACTCCTCCCACCTTTACCTCCTAGGTGAATCAGCCACTGGCTGTGTGCTGCAGGGCACATGTGTTGAGGAGTGGATATCTGTGGGCAGTGACTTTCCCAGCAAGCCAGAGGAGTAAGAACACAGAGAGCTGTTAGCAGCCAGCACAAAAGGAAGCTAGGAGCTGAAGGGCCAGCTGCAAAGGGGTGTCTGGATGAACATCCTTTGGCCCTTTCCTCTACTCAGATTCTGATCTTACAGCTTTAGAATGGGGCTCCTAAATTTAAATACCCATAGGAAAAGGCATGCAAATGAATGACTGTGTGTACAGGAGGCTATTTCTCTACTTAAAGGGAAAAAAGTTGTATAAGTGCAATAACAAGACAGAGTTGACCTTGGTGTCAGAGGAGAATAGGACGGGTAGGCATCAGCTCACTGAGGGACAAACTTAGCTCTGGCCTGTGTTTTCATGTGAGGGTATGAGTTCAGGTTTGCTATGTCATCACAAATGTTTAAGGAGAGTCACCAACGTTAGTTTTGATGTGAAGGTTCCCAATCTCTAAATGTTGTACCGAGTTAAAAATAATCATTTTATAAACACTAATTGCAAATTGACCTATGGGTAAACAACATGCAATCTCTTCTTTAGGAAAGTAATGAAAATGTAGTTGCTCTTACAAAAAGTTTCCCACATTTTTGGAGTCCAGAATTTAAAAGGTAGGCAACAAAAACAACAACAAAAAAAAAGGCATCCATATTATTCCACTACATTATAGAAATCTAAAACTCAAATAGAATACAGAATATATAATAAAGGCAAAATAATAGAAAAGACCCAAAGTATACCAGAAACAATCTGCTCATCCAAGGGAAAGTCATGGAGCCAAGCAATCTAACTTTTCCACGGGCTATATGATCTCTTTGAGAATCAGATCTAAGCCATAGACCCTATTTTCAGAAATACGTGCAACACACATTCAAATTCACATGCATTTCCTGGGCTTTGTGGAGCTCTTAAAGTGCACGGGTAGACCTCAGCTTAAGAGCTCCTGACAAAAAGGCTCAGAGGAGTAAGTGGAACAGGCGAAGAAAGGCAAAGATGTACTGTGTAGAAGAAAGCAATGACAGCTTCTTCCTATTCCCTTTATAAAGAAAGGTGTGAATGGCTGGTTACAAAAAGTTACTGGGAGTCTAAACCCCCTCTGAGGACAGGTCACAAATGGTGAAGATGCTTCAGATGCTGCTGTGGAGGGACCATAACCTGAGGAAGGTGCCTCCAAAGAGGCCCCGCCCTTTCAGCCTGTAAGTAAAGAAAGAACGTTCCAGCTCGGCATCTTAGTAACCTGAGAGATGCGGCTTCCTTGTGAAATGACTGATTTGATGTTTATTTGATTTCCAAATGTTAAATACATCAATTCAAATGAACTCTTTGTTAAGAGAGATTGTTAGCAGGGAAAAGAGAGTGAGCCCCAGCCAGGACTGTGGTATGAATTGGCTGTGGCAGGTGCTGGACACCAGTGCTATACTCAAAAGTGGTTGGCAACTCACAAGACTCACTAGTCAATGAGAACAAAAGGTGCCACCAAGCTTGACCGTAAACCCTACATCTGAGGCAAGCACATCTGACGCAAACTCTGCTACAGTAAACATCTTGAATTTTTTCAGTGCCTCAATTTTCCACTCTGTAAAATGAAACTATAGTAACCACAGATCAGCAAATAATTATTCAATGCAAGACACAGATCCATGGGGCGGGGGGTGCTTTTCCTCCATGCCAAGTAACACGTGCCAAGATGGGGTCGAATCTGCTAAGAAAACGATAATGTTATGTGGTGATTCTATAAATCAGCTGCTGCAGGCTAAGTGGAATGAAGTATGCACCTGATCAGATTATTTTATACCACTCCCTTTTTTATTTTTAGTAAAACAAAGACTCTTCATCACTGTTTGGTGTATGTTCATTGAGATCCAAACATATAGATTTCTTTGGCTCTTTAATTGTGGAAGCAATTTTAAACTCTGTCAGCATCAGCCTTATTAACCCAGATGGTGTTAATTTGCACAGTTCTGTTTTTAGCATCAGTGTGTTCCCTTTGCATTAAATAGGAGTTGATTCCTTATTCCAAATCTTACTACTGTCCCCTCCTAAGACATATTTTTTACTAGTGACAACCTGCATGGCATGTCGATGAACTTGTGAAGATGAATTGAAATCCCTCAGGAGGTAGAATAATGTAGTTTAAGGAAGCCCACATCCCACACATCTGCCTATATCCAGAGGGTCAGAACCATTAAGAAACAGCGCCATTCACACTGTGTTTCAATATCACTGCGCTTCTAGATTGCTTCCCAGTAAATACGACACCTGACAGTCACCTGTAATTGATTACCCAGGCTTGTCTGCCACTTTCTATTGTTTTTATTTGTAATGAAACTGAGAACTCGTTTCTCAGCAACCTCTCAGGGTCTCTTAGAGGCTATTTCATAAAACTAAAGTTTTTCTCCTATATAAAAAAAAAAATTTTTTTTCTCCCAAAATGCAAGGGTTTGAATTAAACCCAGTGTGGTAATTGACTGGAAGGCATTAGGCTACATATATTCTGACTGCTTAATGAAAGGGTGAAGATAAACTAGCATTTTCTGAGCATTTATTATGTACAAGTCTCCATTCAAGGGGCTTTATATAATCAATTTTGTCCATTTTAATTCTCACAACAAACTTCAGAGAACGGTGCTGCTGTCAACATCTTGCACCACGATGAAAACTCAGCATTGACCTAGTTAGAAAAATGAAAGTTTGGGGGCAGGTTTTTGCTCTGCCTTTTTCAGCTATGTGAACAAAGGCTGAGTCAGGTTCCTCATGCCTAATAAGGAAAAATGGAATATCCCCTGTAGTAGGACTCCTTGAGTGAATGAAAGTGGAAGCACTTAGCGCAGGATCAGGCATATGTGGGCAGATCTTTCCTCGGCGATCACGATCTTTCTGTCTAAGGACGGAGGGGTGTGTGTGTGTGTGTGTGTTGGTGTGGTTGTAGGACATATGAGATTGAAAATACTGTGTAGAAAATTCTCACTTATAACTGCTCTAAGACAGACAATCTGGGCAGACTTCTTTGGGCTGTTTTTCCTTTACTATCTCCACTTCTGAGCATGTATTTTCTTTGCTCTCTGCTCTGCTTCCATCCTACTAAATGCCATCTCCGTGCAGACTATCCACCTGATCCTCCAGGAGGGCACTCTTCATCCCCGAAGCACCTTCATGAGCTCCACAACACAAAGGCCCTAGAGGACCTCCTGGCACCATGACATCCACAAGGCACTGTTGGGCCTAGTGGAAGACAAAATCACTGCTGCATATGCACTTCTTGTCACAAACTCTTGGTATGGTGACAAACTACTTCATTACATGTGTATAATAATCCACTTAAAATGGACCCTATAGATTTGACATGAAGGTATCACATCTTTACAATCCTACCTAGTCGGTTTCGAGACCATAAAGGGAGGCCCAGCACCAAAACCCTGGGAGTACCTGATAATCACGCATGTGACTTCTTTTGGTTCCACTCAATTACTGCAATCACCTTGTTTCTCTAAGTATTGACATGCAATTTTCCATGCCTGTTTTCTTTCTTGGTCTTTGTCTACTTATTGGCTGGAAAATCAATGTATGCACTTTACTCTTGCACCTCATGAATCTGAACAAATTGAGGAAACTAACGCTTTTTTGGCAAGATTTCCTTAAAGGCTGAAAAGCATAGTTGCAATAAAAGCTCACTGTCACCATGGCTTTGTTTTCCATTTTGTGACAAATGTCACAGCAACAATGAATAATGGTGGTGGCAGCCATGGCATGTTTTCTGTGTATTAGGGACTATGCTAAGTCATTTTCTCAACCCTGAGAAGCAGATAACCTTATCCACATTCTGCAGATGAGGAAACCGAGCTTAAGTAGCTTTGTCAAAATCAAATATGAATCGAAAGGGAATGAAATGTCTTCTAAGGAAGAGATGCATGAGCTACTGAAATAGAAAAATCACAGGCTTCGAGATGCATAAACCTGAGCTCACATCTCAGGCACTTGCCTACAGAGAGCCTCAAGAAAGCCACTTCACCTGGAGAAGCCTCAGCTTTCTCATCTCCAAGTAGGAACAATCAATTCTACTGCACAGAGAGTACTGTGGGGTCATTATTAGAATAAGATTATACAGCGTCTGGACAATACCAAACCCTCTGCAGGGTTCCCTCCCTTTTGACTGCAAAAAGCACCTACAGCAAATATGAGAGCCTCTCTACGTTGCCAGACATTTTTACTTTCTTATCATATAACCCAGCCAAGTGGCCTCTCAAGGTTTGTTCATCTCCGTATGCTAACCAATTTTGAAAATATGTATTTATTACCCAGTCACCCTTTAGGGTCATTATTTTTTCATAGAGACCTATCTTAGTTCACAGACCATTGGCCCAAGGAATCATTAAAAGCGTGTGCTTTGTCGATTCAATTGTCATGCATGAGCACTAAGTCTTTGCACTACAAATCTTCTTGCAGCATTTTCAATCTCATTACATATTTCGGCTGTGGATCTTTAACTTACATCTGTTGCCTGTTTTTGTCGGGGAATGCTAGCGAGTCAACTCCAACAGCCCATCTCTCCTGGGCGCTTTGGTTGTCAGCACAAGCTCACCCAGACCACACGCCAAATCTGCATGTTCCAGACACACTCAAATCCTTGAAAATAATGGCTTAAAATAGGATGCTGACACCACCTTAACTCAGACAGCACAAATGCAAGGCTGTAATTTTCTACACTACTTAATCTCCTGTACAAAAAACCTCTGTTGCTCAAGAGAATTCTTCATTCAGTCCAGGGGAGAAAAAATATTCTCTCAAGGATGTAGTAAGTTAACAAACCAAATTAGTATGTAGTAGGGTTTTGTGGCTCTTATCATCCACATTAACCTCAGGGCTCTCCAGGGCTAATATCTTTAGTTGTGCTGTTTTTGCTTGCTGTCTCCAGACCACTAACCTTATTTCTCTGTGGGGGAATTGAGAGCCCTGCTCTTTGCAAATCTCCCTCTGATCTTTGTTCTCTTTGGTGGAGCTAAACCTTCCGTTTCCAAGGTCAAATGAGCTAAGCCCCTTCTGAGAGAAATTGACTTCTGACTGACTGACGCAATAAGGGGCTACTCTTTTTAGCAGACCCTTCCACCAGCGTGATTAAAATACTTCACCATTTGAAATGCAACTTTCTTCTTTATGCATGCTTGAGGACCCCAGAAGTGACGCACAGAGCAGCAGTGCCACCTACTGGTTTTGCCATAGCTGCAGCATAATTTTTGCCACAGTGTTGCTTGTGGATCTCTACTTTTGTGTTAGAGAACCTGCTCTGCTCGCTCTGAGACTCTGGTGCGCACGTCATGGTCAAAAGCTGAAACACCTTTAATACCTTTCTTTTTAGTCCATTACATAATGAGATACCTTATCTTCAGGGCCTAAATTATGAAATGAAGGAGGAAATGTTCAAAATATGCAAAATCTTTCTTGTGGATTCCTGATTGCATCGTCTCTAGGTCCCTGTGAGTGTTCCTGTTCAACCAGATGGGTGTCGTGATAGCTGATCAGGGCTTATTTGCATAGCTGATGTCACGGCACATGGTCAGCTTCTGCATCTGTATTAGAGGAGGAAAATGATGGTCCAATAAGTGATTTTTACCTGATGCGAAAAAAGTCTGTTTTCCCTCCAGTTATAGGAAACCTACCTAGTAAAACACTACATTATACAACATTACATCACAGCATCTATCATATGACATAACACAACACTGAGACAAACATGACATAAAATAGGAATTGCGTGTAATGCTATGGAGGACCAAGTGCTGATTTGGACCAGCTGGTTGATGCTATTTTCACAAGGCCAAGGTCTAGAATTCAACTCCTAAGGACAAATTTCTATATCCTCTGTTCCTTTAGGAGGGAGGATTAACATTTACAGATGCAGATGCCTTTGTGAACATATGCCGTCCTATTTAATTCCACCAAATAGTCAATAGGTAAGCATCACTACCTCCATTCACAGAAAAGGAAACTGAGGCTCTGCAGATTAAGCCCTTGCCTGAGGTGATGAGCCAGTAAGCAATATCTTAGAGTTCAGATTCATGTTTGCCTGAATTCAAATCTTGTGCTTAGTACTACACCTTAATTGGTTCACTATCTTGAAAATGAGTTCCCCAGTGACACAATGAGCTACATGAGAAGTATTAAAGCATGTTTCAAAATCCTCATCTCTCTCTGCAGAAATAACTCCACAGGCCTGCTCCTAGGTGAATAAATAGTACCACCTTCATCAATAATGCACAAAAATAAATCAAATAGTGGCAACAGCAAAGAAAGTTATAATATACCTTTCCTAAAGGAAAAACTACAACTCATTCAAAATCCACAATAAGCCCATTCCGGTCTACCCACCACCTCTTACTTGATGGACCACATTACAAGATATTCAGGCAATAAAATAGTGGGAAAGCTGTTCTGCATTCTCAAGGTCTTGAAGTGACTTATCTCTCAACTTGCTAGAAAATTGTAAGTCATGTGTTTCTTTCTTTTTCTGAGATGGGCTATCACTGTGTTGTCCAGTCTGGCTTTGAAGTTCCAGGGTCCAGTGATCCTCCTGCCTCGGCTTCCTAAGTAGCTGGAACTACCAGCATGCGCACCTAATTAGGTCAAGTATTTTTTTAAGACATTATCTATATAAACTCATTTGGAAGTCAGAATAATCACCACCGCCACGCTGAAAAAGCTCTGTCAAGTTCACTGATGACTTCCATGTGCACACATTTAGTGTTCAATTTTCTAGCCCCAGTAGTTCAGAGGGGAGAAATGATTCTCTAGTCACAAGGGACAAGGCAAAGATTTCACCTCCCATATGAGCTAAACGGGGTGGTGGACTCCATTGATAGCAGGCAAGCTTTGGGATAATTCATTGCTTTATATTATAAAAAAAATGTTAAAATTACAAGAAAGCATCAGAGTGAACATAAATATGACCCACAATCCCATCACTCAGATTGCCATTGCTAACATTTTGATGTGTACTCTGTATATATGTCCAAAAGACAAGCACGACACTTTTCTCTATTTTTCTATTTCGTGTATTTCCTACATATGCATATGTATTCTGTGTAATATGTATATTCTTATTCATATATGATATATGCATGTAGCAAGACACACAAAATATTTTAATTTTAATAGCTAACCAAAAAGGTAAAACCGTTTTGCTTATACATGTTTACAGCAGATAATGTTTACATTTCTTCTGTGGAGTTCATACATGTACATAAGGACAGAACTTTTTTTAAAAAAAAATTGAGTGCTTGGAGTCGGAGGTAAGCCCTCCCCTCTCCCGATGCCTTCTCATCATTCCCTATTTAACCCAAAAAACTGAGGGTTAGTTGACTCTGAGCTTAAAGGAAGAAGGAAAATTGCAAGAAAGAATTTGGAGCTTCCGAAGGCAATTATAGGAGGCAGGCAACGGCAGGCAAAGCGGACAAGGAGAAGAAGATAGAGACTCAGTGTGAGGGCAGCTAACTACACCAATGTCCAAAAACAATACAAAATGTCCTTCAAGTCTAGTCAACTCATTCACACTGTATGAATTTGAGGGATGATGCTGGAGAAGATGAAGTTTCTAGGTAGAGTAGTACAGAGACAGCATATAAAGAAGCCCACACCGTAAAAACAAAGGTTAGGAAAACATACCCCTTGAGGTATAACAGAAATTCAGAGGAGTTCTTTGGACTTCACTGTCTATACTACCAGGAAATTCACCATGATACAACCCAGATCACAAGACTTACCTCTGAGATCTTGCGTTTGAGTTTATGCAGTGACTGCAGGGTTTATGTTCCCTTGCTCCACCCCCCGCCACACACACATGTGTTCGATATGACCATGTGCCTTCACAGACCTTCCCAGAAGAGTCCCCATTGCCTTCTTTCCTACTGGAGGTCTGAAGGACCTGATCTTGCACAGGGTCCACTGTGGGACCGGGGGAAAGTGGTTAGGTTTACACAAGGCAGTGAGGGGTGAAACAGGAAGGCTATTTCTCCCTGAAGTACTCTGTGAGCTAAACCACCTGCAGCCCAAATTGCTGACAAGCAAACTTTCCCTGATACAGAAATACTTACTGTGTTATGAACAGTAAATACGTGGAATTTTTGGAATCCAGAAATTTTTAAATCTATCAAGATCTGAGGAGAGATTATTTTTCCCAAGAGCTGAATAATATCCAGGTCTTTCATCTCCCGTGTGTGGGTTTGTGTGCCCATGCCAGAGAAGTCATTAGTAAGTAGAAGTTGGTGTGAAGGGCTCCTTGTAATATTTCACGTGTGATATGTTAAGAGATTGGGTTAGCATGCTGCAATTGGAAAAAAAATGCTGAGAAGAACAATAGAATTTTACAACTCATCATTTGTAGAATTATAGAAGAACAAGAAATAAAATACGACTTCATATTTCTCAGCCTGGGAGTTGAGAATGAGTAGCTGAAGTAGAGAAAAGGGGCAACTAGTTTGGGTAGGAGGAGAGAGTAAATTTGGGGTTTTTTTTTTTTTTCCTTTTTGCTTTGGAGGTTGTACGTAAGCCCCACCAGCCAGTGGACTTGGCCAGAAGCCAGAGGAAAGTACAGGATTAAGATGAGAAGAAAGTCAGCACCAGAGAAATGGTCCAGAAGGCTCCCACGCAGGTCCATCGAAGTCAGTACGGTGGGTCAGACCTCCAAAAGAGGGGATGTAAAGTCAACACGCTCCGTCGCACATTGTTGAGCTTACTTGAAAAATTAATTATTTCTTCCTTTTCAAAGAGGGTTGTTAGCCAAAAGCATGGAGGGCTTTAGGGGCTCCTCATTTTACTTTATAGGACAGCATTCCAATTTGAGCTCACAGATTTGTGGAGTGCTCAGGTAATGCAGATAATCTGATCAAAACTGTAGGAAGATAAAGAAAGAGTTCTAAATTTATTACTCCGGGCATGCTTTGGCTCTACCAGGAAAAAAAAGTGCCCTTTAGCATAAGCTAAAAACATCACTTATTCTTTTACTTCTGACCCTAACCTAAAGAAATAAAAAGTTTAGAATCCTGGAGGAAGCACAATGTTCTTTAAGGAAGTGGACTATCAAGAACCACAGAGTCAGCTCTCTGACAAAAGAAGGGTCGGTGGGGGCTTGCCTAGTATGTTCAAGGGTCCTGCTTTAGTCCCCATCATACAACAACAAAAAATGGTCCCTGTTCCCCTAACCTATGTTTTCAGTCATATTTCTCCAAGTGTGGATCTCCTAAATCAAGGTTCACCTAAAACGTGAATTCTTTTGCACCAAAGAGATCAACTCTTTTTACATTTTCAATGAACAACTCAGGAGATCCTTTTGCATATCCAAATTTCAGGAACAGTATCTGAAAAATCTCTTTCAGAGAGTCTGAGTTCTAGATATTTAAAGGGAAATTAGTTTTCCCCTGGTCTGTTAGCTCAGACATAATCTACAGTGCAAAACATAGGAAAAGAAAAATCATTAGATTATATTTCTTAGACTGAGCGGCCACAAAAAATTCTGGAAAAATTCTGTAATCCCTCAGTCTGTCAGGGTGACTCTATTATGGAACAAACTCATAAAAACAAAGAGACTGTATTTGGGACGTTTCCAGAGTGACAGTGGCAGTGGGGTTCATGTGAGTTTTACCGCCGTTTTTAATAAAGTATAGTACTTACAGCTTTATTTTTGTACTAGTCACTAGAAAAGAGAAAAAAAGAGGATAATTTGGAAATAGGGGACATAGAAGAGAACAAGATAAACAGTTAAGCTAAAACTACACTTGGAATTAGATATTTTTGGTCTTCTATAGGAAAAATGTGCAATTTACCCTTTACTACCATTTTCTAAGTGCGTATACCTGGTAGGTCTGCCAAGGAATATCTATTTCTATTCATTTCCAAACTTACAAAGCTCAGGTGTTTTTTTGTTTTTTGTTTTTTACTGAAACCAAGGCTTTTTCCAAATAAGGTAGCCTTTCACAAAACTATTTCCCCTCTACATCTAAAATCCCTGTATCAGAAAGCCAAAGAGGCTGCTATTTTCCAGAGCTGTCATTGTATTCTGTAACAAAGCTCCCTTCCCTTTAGCTGAGCCAAACACGAGAAGTGCTTTCAAACTAAGTTTTCAAAGAATCTAGGCAATTTTTACCTTTAGCTGTGGGGTCTGACGTAAGCAATTTTACTTTCTCCTCTTGCTTGAAGCTCATTTTAGCATAAAAAATTAGTAAACATAATTCCAACTCTCCTTGAAGGATTCTAGAAATGATTTTAAAAACAGCAGTACTTGAATTGTTTTTTGTTGTTGCTGTTTATTAAGCCATAATGTCTCAGGACATCAGCAGATGCAGTGATGTCTGAGAGGCAGGTGAATACAATGACCACACAGCAAACAGTCAGCTGGGCCAGCACTCTAACCCCTGGTGTCATCTACCAAAGCATTTTAGGAGAATTGTATCCAAGATGCAGCAGAGAGAGTGATGGGCAGCAGTAACCAGATCTGAATGTCCAGTTTCCTAACCCACTGGCAATAACATGGACCAAATTGCCACCGGTGCCTCATAGTCTCTCTCTTGTCTTCACCTGAACCTGACTGTGAAGTAGTTCCTGTAATTCAAAATGCTTCATCAAATCTCTAAAACTTTGCTCAAACTGGTTTCTTTGGATATGCATATAATAATTCTATACCAAAAACCTGGCTTTCATGATGTGCCAGGCAATATATTATGCATCAGGAATTTAAGTAAAAGAAGCATGAATAATGTACCCTTGAGTAGCTCATAGGATGACAGAAAAACTAGAAATCTCTGTGTCCTCCCTTAACGCTCAGCTTTAGGTGCCCCCTCCACATGAGAAGTCTTCCTTGATCAACACTCCTCTGATCAGTAGAGTTCTATAATGGCCTGCAAGATCCCTTCTCCCTGGTTTTACATACTTTGTATAATCCCCTCACCTTCAACGTAAGAAGAAACTGAATATGATGGGATGTCACTCCTTTCACTACGTTATATTATTTGGAAAAGATGAAAAGATTTTACAGATGCAATCAAGGTCTTCAAACAGTTGGCTATGAATTAATCAAAAGAGAGATTATCTTGGGTAGGCCTGGCTTTATCAGGTAAAATCTTTAAAAAGAGGAACTGAATCCCTCTTGGAGGGACAGATTTCCCTTGCTGGCCACAAAAAATAAGCTACTATGTTGTGAGAAGCCCACATTACATGGAGCTAGGTAGCTACAGAAGCTTCTGGCTGAAAACCAGCAAGAAAACAGACCACAGTACTAGAAACACAAAAAACTGAACTCAGCCAACAAGCTCTTGAAGTCGAAATAAGACCCTGAGTTTCAGAAGAGAGCACAACTCATCAAATATCTTTCAGCTTTGCAAGATGCTGAGAAGAGGATCCAGCTAAACCGTGCCTAGACTCTTGAATCATAAAATCTGAGCGATAATAAATGCATAGTGTTTTAAGCCACTAAATTAATAATGACCTTTTATATAAAATAAAACATTAATACAACAACCAATCCCAGTCTACAGATTCCTAAGAATAAGAGTAAAGATAGCAGCTATGGTCATAGTGCAGGAAATGTAGTGCACATGATACAGAACATTCTCATTAGCTAACAAGAGACTTCAATGCCACATGACTCCACCAATTCAATGAACGATATTGAGAAACTCACTTTGCTTCTCTGAGTCTCACCCGGTTACTCACACACAAAAAATGGAGGAGTTGAACTAGACAAACTCTGAGACCCTCTCCCATCTTCAATATTCTTCAGGCCTATGAAACTATGTCCCCCACAGCCACAGCCTGGACCACTTGGCCTCTGCCCCCATGACACCAAATGTTAGCACACTGTCAACTTCCCTGAGCACCCATAAGACAGGAACTCATGCAGGTAGAGCTTTTGGAAGAGTAGAAGGATCCCTGCCTTCTTTCCTCATCTCCTAAATGTCTGCACATTGACATAAAGAGCAACACAGAGATTCTTCCAAATCTGCGTACCTAGAAAGACTCAGGTCATGATATGAAGACCTCGGAAGGGTACCTAGTCTTATATGAGATCTCTTTATGCCTCTGAGATTCTCTGTAGGAATCAGAAGAAGCTGATTACAACCTTTGTTCTATTAACATTGTTATGTCTCAGATCATATAATAATAGTGACCATTTATGAGCAGTTGATGTCAAGGCTCTAACTCAGGTGCTTTATATATATTACATCTGGGCAGAAGAGCATGTGGAGATACAAAGTGAAATCCTAAATGCAAACTTTTCTTGGAAAGTCAGACCCTTGGTTTCATTTCTTGGGCATAATCGTATATGCCTTACTCTACAAGTATCCAGTCCTAGGATCTGTCCATTCTGTCTCTTAGGGAATCATGCCTCAGACTCTCATCTGCAGACCACCTGTCTGCTGGGACGTCATCTGCAGGCTGGTGTCACTCAATCTAATACGCTGCTTGAGAGACAGGCAGCCTGGAAGCTTAGCCATTTCCTCTTCAGCCACTGTTGCTCTTCAAGCCACCTAATACCTAAATCCTCTGAAAATAGTTTAAGGCTTTTCATGGAGTTGTTGTTGCTCTGCTAACAACCTCTGATTCCAAACCCAGTAACTCCCTCATTGACCTGATAGCAATATCTCAACTCTTGATACTCTGGCACATGGCTCTTGACTTCTCTTGGAATTTCATAACTCCATATGCTGCACACAATAGAATTAGGCAGGGAAGGCTGTAGACTGAGGGAATATTCAATCTAAATTTTATTCCCTTAATCATGTGAAGTTTCATCCTGGTTTCTTCTTCTAACTCAGAAATGGCTCCAGGATTCATATGTGATGCACATTAGGGACTCCAGCCATGGTGAACTACACAACCAGCATCTCCAGCTGATCTCCAGCTGCCCCACTTTTTCCTATCAGGCTTCATCTCACAACATCACACTCGACTATAAACACATCAGTGGACTAATCCAGGATCCAATCAGCATCCAAAAGCCTGCCTATGAGCACATGAGCCTTTGGGGGGCCATCTAGATATAAACCATAAAAGAAGAGTTTACAAGACAGTTCAGAGGACAGTTTATGGAGTCCCAGGATTGAGACAACAACATCTCCCTGAACACCACCATGGACAACATTACACTTCCTAATTCAGAAGATGGAAAGGGGAAGACTGAAGTTTTCCAGACTCTGGCAAGTAAGAGAAAGGAATTGTGAAGTAAATGACTTAAAAAGAAAAAAAAAGATACATATATATTATTAGACTTCTCCTGTTTATGTTTCATTTTCTGCCAATTTTTATTGGCTCAGACTTAGAAACTTTTCTCCCTGGGCCATGTGTCAGTGACATATTTAAAGATACGTAGATACAAATATTTAAATGTATATATGTTTTAATTATAGATATCATTATATATACATGTTATTTCATATATATATATAAATATATATATACATACACATGTTTCTTTTATAAATCATCCCAGACTCTCTGAAAGAGATAGGAGACAGTACACACATTTGCAAAGATTTATTACTAATGTAAAATGACCAAGGAAAACATCAAAATAATCATAAAAGCCAGTGAATTCCATCTCAGGTGTTGTATCCAGATACTGACCATTATGCAAGCAGACTGGCCATTGAAAGGACCAAGGTGACTTCTGTCACCTTTAAGACATATGTATCTCACGCCTTCAGACCCCACCAGACCGAGTGGCTCTCTGAGCTCTCTGTCACATGAAAGCCACTTGCATCTTTGCTGAGGTTGGTGACATATGGTCTCACCTCTCTAAATGTCCTATGTCTCCCTGTGTACCACGTCCTCTGACCTCCTGAGAGCTTGTCACCAAAGACCTGCAGGCAGAACCAACTGGAAGGCCATTACTCTGGAACCTGCCCTTCGGGATGACGTCCCTCTGTGCTCTGCTTCTCCCAAGCCAGAACTGTCCTGGACCTGTCATTGTTACAGACCCTTCACAGATCAATCAGCCCACGTGTCTGAACGCTAGACTTTTAGCAATTAAAGAAATGAGCTATCTTCCTCTGGAGGAAATTGGCAGATTTCAAATGCTGTAAGGATTTGATGGGAAATAGTTGCCATCCATCCTTGTAGTATCAAAGGAACAGGAAACAAAGGAAGAGGAAGAGGAGGTGGAAAAAGAAGGAGAAAGAGGAGATGAAAAAAGAGCAGGTGAGGTGGGGGAGCTGCAGAATCTAATCCACTAATCCCATCACTCGTTCATGAGCTCATGACCTTGCTTACGTCCTTAGCATTTCCTGTCAGAATACACCCACGCTGGGCCAATGCCCTCTGTCCACAACTGTCCATAAAGATAGAAATGAGGACTTCTGTTTTGCTCCTGATTTTGTCCCCAGCACCCAGCAGAGTATGTAGCACTGGTTACTAGTGAACATGTTGGATAAACACTGACTGAAGCAATGATTTTCCTAAATTCCCAGCACCCAGCGGGTGCAATGCTATGATACGTAGGCAGGATATAGATTAGATGGTAGTGACGTTTTCTGACCTGTTAAAACGACATGGTAAAAACCCAGGAACTGTAGTTAATGTTAAAGACAGCAATCTGAATTTCTCCTGGAATGCCTCTGTGTATTGGGATGATCTAAGAGAGTGTACTCTCCAATGGGAGAAAGGACTTTTTTTCTTTCTTTTTCCTTCCTTCCTTCCTCTCTCTTTCTCTCCCTCCCTCTCTCTCTCTCTCCTTCTCTCTCTGTCTCTCTCTCTCTTCCTTTCTTTCTTTTTTTCTTGTGTGCATGGTACTGAGGATTGAACCCAGGGCCTGTACACCGAGCTACATCTTCAGCCTTTTTCTCATTTTTTTATTTTGTGAGAGGCTCACTAAGTCATTAAATTGCCCAGGTTGAATTTGCAGTATTACTGCCTCAGCCTCCTGGAGTGCTGGGATTATAGGCGTGTAGCACCATGTCTGGCTGAGAAGGCATTTTTATAAGGGATTTAGATAAAGAGATGGAGAGAAGTGGGAGGGAAGAGAGGGGAAAAAGCATGGAAAAAGGAATTAAGATGTGTTATATACATGTACTAATTCCCCACAAGGAATATAAACATTATGTACTGCAAACATGGATTAATAATAAAGAAGAAAAAAATCCTTTTGAGCTAGTATTCATTATGATATGAATAAAATTTCCCAAATTTCATGAAGCAGGCAAGCCTCTCACTTGCCTACGCATACACTACTGTCACTACTACTTACTATCAGGATAGGCTGCAGGAACCGGGTCAGGGGAGCAGCAGGGTCACCCAGTGGTCACAGCTTTAAGGCACAAAATGTCTAAAGTTTTGATCCAAATTGATAAGACAGAAAACTGATCTCATCTTGACTCACCCAC
Organism: Hystrix cristata; assembly: GCA_004026905.1. Classification (NCBI taxonomy): domain Eukaryota; kingdom Metazoa; phylum Chordata; class Mammalia; order Rodentia; family Hystricidae; genus Hystrix; species Hystrix cristata. Next base: position 7,947 of record PVJO010011499.1, on the reverse strand, counting down.
AAACAAGCTTGGGAAGGATGTGCACAACATTTCACCTTTGATCCAGATCCCATCGCTTATAAATGTATTATTTTGTTCCGCTGCCACATTTATATTAGTGGGTCAGAGCATCGCATTTATCCCCTGAAGAAAGCTCCAAGCGGCAGAAAGATCAAGACCATAAAGAGAATGAGACATTACTAGGAGGCAAACTCTGATGAGTGCCCATCAGGCGGCCGTAACGAAAATCTGTCTCCACACTCAGCCACTAGATAAGGTCAGAGGTCAGTTGTCCCAGTGGGATGCTGGGAAGTTGGGAAAAGATCAGAACAGTCCTTTGACCTCTGTTCTCAGCTCAGATAAGTCATCATCCGCAAGTCCAAAGAACAAAGCAAGAGCTAGCAAGGAAGTCGACAAAGCTTCTTTCTCCACAAACCAAGTGATGGCTGTTATCTGAGGCACTGATAGTCCGTGGGCAGCCATGCTGGTGTGATTTCCCCCTGGGGACCCGGGCTCCTGAGAAACACAGGAGCCTGCCCAGATGCTCTGTCTGCTTTGATCCACGAAAGTCTGAAATATCTTGGGTGAATCAGAGTGATTCTAGAGACAACATTCTTCTGCAGCCAGTCAGATACTCTTGCACTTTCTCTCATCATGAGGAGCACAGAAATTCCCCATGGAAGCTTTTTTATCATACCTTAGGATCTATTTATGTGCAGGAGGCAATGACTAAAAACAAGAAACAAATGTGCTGACCACAAGAGGGGGTCCGCTTACTAGAAATAAACAAAGCCATTGGGTGCTGTGGAGAAAGAAATGAAATACATGTTTTTAGCTCCTTCTATGTGCCAAGCAAATTGTGCTTGCTGCTCCACACACATCATCTAATTTAACATTCATGGAAGCCTGATGAGGTAAGGGTCCCATTTCATTCCATAGGGCAGGAAGCAGAGGCTCTGAGGACACCCTGTTAGCTCAGAGGTAACTTCCAATACTCCAGGTGCCTCTGGGTGGTTTACTGAGGGTCACTTGTGGTACACAGAGCAGCCACGTTGTGCAACCCCACAATAGCGTGCAGGATGTTAAAGGGTGAGCTCAGGCCTGGGACAATCGTAAAGGGTCTGAGCAGACAGAGATTCACAAACAGGACAGTCCCAATGTGCCGTTTAGGCGCTGAGGCTCCAGAGAGTGGTGGGGAGGGAAGGAGGTGGCTTCTACCATGGTTAAGATCAAGATGTTCCCCAAAGCCTTACCATATAGTCAGAGCTTCTGGGAGGTGCTCAGATCACGGGAACTACAGCTGACATGCTGCTGGAGAAGTGTTGGAAGAGCGGGTCAATGGAACCATGATCTAGAAGGTGACTCTCTCTCCCAGCTGTTCCCTTCTCTCTGCCTCCCGACCTCTGCCATGGACTACCCAACCATGGACTGGAACAGTGAGCCCAAGTAAACCTCTCTTCCTCTAAGGGGCAAGTTTCGGGTGTTGTGTCTCAGTAACAAGAAAGTGACTAAGACAGTTTTTATGTGGTAAACGCAGAAATACGACAAAGAAAATATTTGCTCCCCCTTAAATATTACTTAAGGTGGAGAAAGTCTTATTTGGATCGTCCAGTGAAAATTCCCCAGGGAGAGGTCAGCAGGCCATTTCTGGGCAGTTAAGCTTGAGTTTTGTTTTACTCTTAACATGGACTGGGTTTTGATTTGCTCCTTTAGAAATCCAGAACACGCGGGCCACCTCAGTCTATTGGCCTCTCAATTAACTATTGCGCCAAAGTGTTCCAATTCACCACATCTTTTCCAATGCTTGTCTTTTTCAAAATAGACGTTTTAACAGGTGTGAGATGATAATTTTATTGTGGTTTTGTCTAGAGCTGACACTATGATATTTGAAACTTTAAAATGTGTTAAGAGTATTGCATTAAGTTTCTTATCAAAACTAAACAAACAAAAAACCCAAAATGCCCACAAAAGAACACACGGACATTTTCAGAGGTGATAGTTGTGTGTGGCACCTTGGTTGTGGTGATAGTTTTATGGTATTTACATGTGTCTGGATTCAAGATGAATGCATTAAATGTGTCACATTTTACATGTCAATTATACCTCATATGTGTCACTTTCCCGTTGCTGGGCAAAGCACTGGATGTCTGCAACTGAAGCGAGGAGAGGTTTCTTTGGCTCAGAGTTTCCAGTGGGTTCAGTCCATGGGTGCCTGGCTTCAAGGCAGAAAGGGTGCAGTGGAGGAAAGCTGCTCATTCCATGACAACCAGGAAGCCAAGAGCAAAGGGAGGAGCCGGGGACAAGAACACATCTTTCCAACTCAAGCTGCCCTCGCTGACCACCTCCAACCAAGCCCCACCTCCTACCAGCGCATTTCACTATGAACTCTTCCATGGACCAATGAGTACGGTGCCCCCAGGAGACTTCAGGGGACTTTCTAGATCTAAACCACACAGCTCAGTAAGGGAAAGAGAGAAAGAAGGAAAACAGTTGCATTCTCCGTAAGAAAAGAGCCAGCTGCCATCATAATTTATTTGGAGTCTTCACATTTTATCTTGTTAAATAAAAACATTTTAAAAGGTCCTGATGTAGAATAAAAAATACAGATGACTACAGATTTCTCAGCAGAAACTATGGGGGTCAGAAGACTGAGGAACACCTTTGAGGTACCAAGAGGAAAGAAATGCATACACCAAATTCCACATCCAGCAAAAATATTCCTCTGGCACTTAAGAGTTGTAAGAATAAAGGGACTCTCTGATACAGAAGAACTAAGACTTTGGCCCCAGAAACTTGTTTCAAACAAATACTGAAGACAGTTCTTCATGCCGAATGGGAATGACAGCAGAGGGAAAGTCTGGATTTAAGGAAGAAAAGCAGAAGTCATAAATATCTGAATAAATCTGAAAGGCTATGTTTCAGCCAGGCATGATGGCACACATCTGTAATCCCACAACTCTGCGAGGCTGAGGCAGGAGGATTACAACTTTGAGCCCAGCCTAGACAACTTAATGATTTAATGAAACCTTGTCTCAAAATAAAGAAATAAAAAAGGACTGAGGATGTAGTTCAGTGCAAAGGCCGTGGTTCACTCTTAGTACTAAATAAATGTATACATAGATACATAAATGGCTGTTTATTTTTATGTTCTTTTTACATTGATGATCATAGGCTGCAAAAATGACAACACTGTCATTTGACAACTACTGCACGTGGAGGGCGAAGGAGCCTATATTATTATACAACTTGTATGTTTTACTTTTGTGGTAAACTACAACTCCAAGTTGATAGAAGTTAAACATATATTTTATCCTTGGAGCAACCATTTAAAAAGTAAATAAAAGATATAGCCCAAAAACCAATAGTTAAATTTAAAAGGCATATTAAAATTATTTTCAAGTTATCTAAAAGAAATTGGAATAAAAGAAAATGGCCAACCACCACAACAAATCCAGAGGAGAGACACAGAATAGTAAGATGATAAACATAAATCTCAGTGATCTCACTTACTGTAAATTATGGAAACATGTTAGTTATGAGACAGGTTACAAGACCCAGTTCTGCGCTGTCTACAAGAAACTACTTTAGAAAAGGTAACCCTGGGGTGATAGGTATATTAATTAGTGTGATTTTGATAATTATTTCACGAATCTGTGTATATAAAAAATTACACTGAACACCTTCAGTATGTACATATTTTTCTTGATTATGCCTGAATAAATCTGGAGGAAAAAAGAAATCCATTTTAAGTGTAATGATATAAATAACATTATGCAAAAGTCTGGAACCCATAACCACAGATTAATCATGAGAAAAACGTCAGACAAATTAAAATTGGGGGACATTCTACAGAATTCCTGGCTGGTAGTCCTCAAACTGCCAATACTTTCAAAAAGGAAAACTAAGACTCTGTCCCCAACAAGAGCTGACTCTGGCAAAGTGCTTGCCCACAGCAGTGTGGTGTCTTGAACTTGACAGCCAGGCAACAAACAGGGGCATCAGTAGTACCACTTGTGGAATTCAAATAAAGCACCTTTTCTGAAGATCTAAAATTACTCCAAAGTAAAATCCTTGATTTAGGGCTGGGGATTTAGCTCACTAGGTAGAGAGCTTGCCTCACAAGCACAAGGCCCTGAGTTCGATCCCCAGCACCAAAATAAATAAATAAATAAATAATAAAATAAAATAAAATCCTTGATATAAAAAACTGAATGCTGAACAGAATATATTTATATTGGGCTAGTAGATTACAGTCCAAGAAAAATTTCAAGGGATAAATTCGGACATGACATAATGATAAAGGATGAATTCTGCAAGAAGATATAATAATTCTAAATGCTGATACACCTTACAATAGGCTCAAAATACATGAAGTGAAAAGTGTTACAACTAAAAAGAGAAAAAGGCAGACCCACAATTAAACTTGGAGACTTCAACATTGTTTTCTTAGTTATCAATGGAAGCAGTAGGGGGAAAAAACCCAGCAAGGAATAAAAGATTTGAAAAACATTATCCATAAACTTGATTTAATTGACATTTATAGGACAATTTATTTTGTAATAGCAGGATATTGATTCCAGGAGCCCTTGGAATATTCACTATTATAGGACTTATCCAGCCCTATAAAACAAACATTAGCAAGTGTAATAGATTTGAATCATACAAGTTATGTTCCTAACCAAATGGAATCAATCTAGAAATCAAAAACAAAGAAAACCTGGAAAAAATGCTTAAATATTTAGAAATTAAACAACACACTTCCAAATAATGTAGTGGTCAAAACAGAAGTCTCCAGCAATATTAGGGTTTTGAATTGAATGAAAATGAAAATTAGGGTTTTGAATTGAATGACAACATATAAATACCTGTCATACACTACAAAAATACTTCCTAGAGGGAAATTTATAGTAATAAATGCTTATATTAGGAAACAAAAATAGTATCAAAGATTTAATTTAAGCTTCTATTTTAAGAAGCTAGAAAAGGAAAAGCAAAATAATCCCAAATCAAATACAAGGAAGGAAATAATAAGAGCAATGATCATGAAATTAAAACCAGTAACTAATAAGAAGCCAATGAAACTAAATAAAGCTGATCCTTTGAAAAGATCAATAAAATCTAAGACCAACAAAAATGTAAATGCAGAAAATATCAATATCATAAATGAAAGAGATCTTTCAGATCACCCATCCAGAAAAGGCCTAATAATGGAATAGGAAGATAAGTTCTTTGTCTATATATTTATCAAATATATTTAAATGAAATGCAAGACACTAATTTTTTGAATAACATACACTACCAAAACCTACTTAACAAGAACTAACCTGAGTAAAATATTTATTAAAGAAATTGATTTTTTGTAAAATCTTTCTCATTATGTAAATATAGTCTAAAGACTTTATAAAAATAAAAAAACCTGTCACATTAAACTAGCTTACTAAGGTTATAGGATGCCAGATCAATATATAAAAGTCAGTTTTATTTATATATTAACAATAAGTAGTCTGAAATGAAATCAAGAAACTAATTTGATTTATAGTCACATCCAAAAAATAATACACTTACGAATAAATTTTAACACTGTACATTGAAAACTACAAAATATTGCTACAGGAAGTGAAATAGCTAAATAAATAGAAAGACGGCAATGTTCACAGAAGGCTGGATATCCTTAAAGACAATTCTCAATAATTTCATCTATAGATTTAATCCAATTTCTGTCAAACTCCTAGAAGACTCTTCCATAGCAAGTAACAAAGTGATCCAAACACGGAGACATAATCGATGCTCACCTTTGCTCTGAAGTCAATGTACTTATACTGGGGAAGGAGCGCACTAACCCTTCCAAAGGTCAGCCACTCGGGAATAACCTCACGTTGTCCCTCTAGGGAACCGCACTCTCCCTTGGGGCACAGAGCAGGGCGCCTCCCGAGAACTGGGCTGAAGCAAGATGGCCACCAAGGAGATGAGTCTTAAAGATAAAGGAGGCGATCATGAGGTGGGCTCTGCATTATGAGAAGATCCCGTGTGACAAGGAATCACAAATGACAAGTCAGTACTGCGGATTGGGCTGGCAGGAATTTGGCCTGATTTGATCCCAGTCCACAGGGGGATGAGGAGTCTAGCAAGTCGCCCATGGGCAAATGTGGAGACACCTCGTATCAATCAGCTTTGGGATACAGTACCTGGCACCCACACCTTAAAGGAGAGGTTTAATTTGGCTCATGGCTTTGGGGAATTCAGTCCATGGTAGGCTGGCTCCAAGGCAGGAACATCATGGCAGGAGGGTACGGAGGAGCAAAGCTGCTTAGTCCAGGGCAGCTGGGGAGCACAGCAGGGGAGGAGCACTGGAGAAGTGGCCAGGGAGCAGACCTGGTACCCAAGATCACACTCCATCACCACTCAGACACCCAGAAGTGTGCTCCACCATCCCCTGAGGGGATCCCAAGCCAATCCAGGGGACACCCGCCTCAGTCACACACACCCATGTCCTGAGCTGAGAAGAAGACCCTCTCTGTGCACCTGCACCTGCCCCTTCCCTTCGTTCTTGCTCTGGGACATTTCTCAGCCTTCTCTTCGTTCATGAGCCGCATCACTCAGTATTTTTACTATGCAGCAAATCAGAGCTATGCAAGCCAAGACAAGTTAGGGGTTCGCACAAGTCCAGAGTGCAGGGCACGGTCAGAGGGCAAGGCCTGGCTCTCCCACCTCAGCATCCCAGCATGCAGCAGGCGACCCTGAGACACCAACCTGTCTGCCCACTAGAAGCCCCCACATCCCAGAAGCAGGCTCGCTGTCAAAGCCGCGGACAGACCACAGCACACACCGTTGGAAGGAGGAGGTGGGGAGGCAAGAGGGGTCATGACCATTGGGGCACACCTGGGAAAGCCACCCATGTCAACGCTGGGCCTTTGTCCCTGGGCAGGTCATCTGTCTGTGCCACTTCAAAGGGAGATGGGAGTCCTGGTCACTTGCATGCTCCACACCGGTGTTCCCAGACAGACCAGGATGCCTGTTACAATTCCAGCGCTCCAGGAGCCCAAGGCAGGAAGATCGCAAGTTTCAGCCCACCCTTGGCAACTGCATGACTTCGAGAAAGAAACTCCGCCTTAAAAAAAAGCATATATTAAAGGAGCTGATGATGTAGCTCACCACGAAGGCCCCAGGTTCGATCTCCAGCGAGAAGGAGACGGAGATTCCAGTGTGCGCCCAGCAGTCTGGGGAGAATTCCTGCCTTCCTTCTCCGCAGTTCCTGGATCCAGAACCCCCTGGGGTTGTTTCAGAGCTTAAACAGGTGATGTTGGGCTCATTAGATGGCCACGAACCTTCCTGTCTCTGTAAAAGTCTATGTTCAAATTCTGTAATTTGACACAAATGGCTGGAAGCAGAGTTCTGTGGTTGTATTTTTATGTTTATTCATCAGTCACTTTTTGAGAAGATTCTGATACAGATGATCGCCTCTTCCTATCCATCACCTCCAGATGTTTTCCTTTGTTTGGTTTCTAATGGATCATCTGAAATTGTTACTACAAATGACCTCTTTTTGTTGATTTTTGAAGGATCTTTATTTCAAAAAAAAAAAAGAAAAAAAGAAGTAAAGACAATCTAGGAAAATTGCATGTGTTCCAAACTAAGATATTCTGTTATTTCCAAATTTCTCATTTGTAAATGTGGGTTTTTTCCTCTCTAAACTTTTCCCAAGGGGCTATATTGCTCCAGATCTTTCCAACATTGGGGATGGAATCAAGTCGCACACTTAACAATCTTCTTTAATTATGAAGTTGAAATAAACACGAGTCGTTGCCAGATCCGACTGTTGATGGGGACAAAAGTGCAGGGCCAATGGCGAGGGGAGAGTCCGTCTTTCGGTGCCGCTCACTGCATGACATAAAAATGATGGATGGTCTGTGTGCTCACCCTTTGAAATAAGGACCGGCCAGAGAGTTTTCATTTTGGTGATTTCTTTGT
>PVJO010011498.1:0-59415 GCA_004026905.1 Hystrix cristata | reverse complement strand
AGGAAGCAGCAAGAAAGACAGAAAGAGACAGATTGGGGGGGGGGGGGGAAGGGAAGGATTCCGGGGCAGGTGCCAGGCCTGGGCTCCGGTACTGCCCTCTTACTCTGCTAGCAACCTGTCGTTCCCAGTCACCAGGCTGGAACTGGGGAGCCCCACAGACCAGAGACTGAACCCTGCTTCCGGGTTCAGACGGGCGTGTGGCCATGGCAGACCCTGGCTGCTTGGAGTCTCAATAAAGGTATGGAACTGTCCCTTCGCCCCCTAGCTGCTGTGGAAGTGTGTGCCTTCTTGCCACACTCACCCGCCAGTTCACTCCCAAAGCCACACCAGATCCTCAAAGGCCTCCCAAAACTCATTTCACAGAAGGAAGTCCCCAAGGGAGGTGACACTGGTGATCCATTTTGGCACTGCGGAAACTGAGGCACAGGTAAAGAAAGGAACCAGCCGGGGTCTCTTGCTCTGGGAAGAGGGCAGCAAGCAGACAGCAGATGGGGCCTTGATGGCTTCCCAGGGGCACCTTTGTTCAGAAGATGCCACAGGAAGGCCAGGGAGATGGGACAGCAAGCACACAGACCTCAAGCTTTGGGCACAGGCCTCTGGGGGCCACTCCACATCTACCAGAATGTAGCAGCTTCTCTGAGGGATGCATCAGGAATGCAGATGCCCAGGCCAGCAATCACTGGGAGAGAAGCAAGTTTTCCCTCCCCAACATCAGCCCCTCCTGTGATCTCCAGTGGGAACTTTTCCCACATTCGTCCCATCTGACTCCATGGATGCTGCCATGGACTCGGCATCCGGGTTACATAGAAATCCACACCCTAAGCACACAGGGTTGTGGCCTCTTGCTCAACCTCGGAGCGGCCCATCCTCTACCTCTGCCTCCTTTCCTGACCCCCACTCGGCCCCACAAACACACTGCAGGCCTTGGTCCAAATCTTAGCCACTTGAACCTTCCCGTGCCTCAGTTTCTCACCTGCAAAGCAGGAATGGTGGTAAAACTCATCCTACGGGGCAGCTGTGAGAATTAAACTGAAGAGCAGAAAACTCCAGAGAAGCTGCCGGCCAGGGGCACTGTGACTGCTGGCTCAAAGTCACCCTGGGCCTCTTCCTCCACCCCCTTGCCCTCTGCTTCTCCCTCTGGATCTTGGACTCCTCCTGAGAATTTCTCAGTCTGAGGCTGCATCTGCCCCAATAAAACAGGATTTAGGAGGCCCTTCGAGGTGAAACTCAATAAAAGAGAGTATGGCTGGGAAGGGTTTTATAAACTGGTGAGTACCACCTTCACTTGTCAGTCTGTGCGGATCTACCTCTTCTGGGCCACTGACAGAGAGAGTCCCAGACAACGCAGCCCCCTCCAGCTCCAACTTCAGAAAGCAGGCTCTGCGCGGGCACCAGGCTGCGCCTGCGGCTGGCGCAGAGGGTGTGACGCTTGTGGCCGCTGCCCTAGGTTTAGGGATCAGCAGGGTGGGGCGGCCCTCCAGGTTTTGGAGTGAGTACAGGGACTTCCTCTAACCGTGCAACAGAAAAATGTTGCTGCAGGTGGGGGCGGGGTAATGACAGGCCCCCGACTTGGTCACCCTCACAAGGTTTCCTGGGCCCTCTGGGGTCCCAGGATGAGTGTCTGCCAAAGTTCATCCATTGATTCACTGGCCCCTGGAGGCAGGACGGTCCAGTGGTTACAGGCCAAGTCACTGACCATTCACTTCACCTCCCTACGCTTTCCACTTGCCACCTGTGGAATGGGCAGTGTGGCCTGGGAACGTCTAATGGAGCAGGTTCCCTGGGGAAGAATCCCGCTCCAGCATGTTGCTTAAAGGCCACTGCAATTCCACGACCCCAGTCTCACCACAGGGTGGCTTCCTTCCTTCCTTCCTTTCAGCGCCTGGGAGGCTCTAGGCCAGGCAGAGCATGAACCAACCATCCACCAGGCAGGCACACAGAGCCAGCCCCCTACCCCCAAGGTCTGCACACCTCTGCCAGGCGGCTCCACCTTCCAGCCCTGGCTCCCTCTGCACCAATCCCCGAGTCCTGGCCCTCCTCCCCGCAGACCCTCCTGCTGCAGACCCAAAAGACTCTCCAAAACAAATCCATGCTAACGCGCTGCTGCAGGGCCTCCCGCACATCTGCTCAGCAGAAGCCCGCTACAGACCTCACCCACAACCCTGCCCACCCCAGCAGCCTCCGACCCTTGGGGTTGCAGGAAGGAGCCCAACTCGGTCTGAAATTTCACTTTAAAATGATGAGGCCACATCTCTGGCCACATCTCCAATAATGGAGAGCACTTACTCCCTTGTGCCCCTTCCAGCACACAGGCCCAGGAGAGAGGTCTGGCTTGCAGGGCTGGGTGGAGAGGGTGGGGGTCACCGAGGAAACACTCCAGTCTCCATTCTTCTTGGCCCCAACTCAATGCAAACCACACCCAAGCAGCCCCAGCATCTGGGGGAGTCTCCAGAGGCTGGCGGCTTGGACAGTAACAAAGGGCGAGGGGCTCCTTGTTGACAAGTTACTTCCCCACCGCATCCCACCTCAGCAGGCTGTTTTCCGGGATTATTCCTAGTTAGTTACAAGCTGGTGGCCTCCAGCTGGGTAAAGGCCTCCAAAAGCCTGGAAATGCTGGCCAAAGCCCTGGCCACGCCAAGGCGGGCAGCCCGGGCCCCTTGACTTCGGCTTATAAAAGATCAGAATCGCCCCGCCCTGGGAGCGGGCCGGCGGGCAGGTGGCCCGAGTCCGGCCCAGGAGTGCAGAATGCCTGGGGTAGGGGTGGGAGGCAGAACTGTTAAAAGCCGAGTCCCCCGGACGGGGACTCCCTGCCCCAGCCTCAATTCCAGGCATGACCCGGGCCAGGCCAACCAGCAGGCGGGAGGCAGAAAGAGGGTTTTGCGTCTTGGGTCGAGTCTAGGAACTATCCACGAAACCAACTGGGGGACCCGAGCGTCCTACGCCGGCGGCCGTGGGGGTCTGAGGGTGGGGGTCAGAGCGCAGGGGGAGAGAGAGGGGTGAAGGCAGAGTCACAAGCCCGGGGAGGCCGAAAACGGAGGCAGAACGGGGGAAACGGGCAGGGGGACCGAAGCAGAAAAGGAGCGGGGCGGAAATGGAGCGATGGAGCGACAGAGCCACACGGATGGGGAGCCTGAAGCCGAGCGCGAGGCGCAGGGCGACAGCGCGTCCGCGGGCGGAGAGGCCCGGGCACGGCCGAGGACGCGCTGCCCGGCCCCCGCGGCCCGGCCGGCTCTCGCTCAGAGCGCATCTCCTCCCGCCTTCCCCGGGCCGCGGAAACTGCTGCCGAGGAGCGGAACCCGGGGCGAGGCGCAGCGCCGGCCGCGCCCACGTCCCCAGCGCCGGGTCCCGAGGCGCCCGCCCGGCCCCGGGCTCGGTCCCGGCGGCGGCGGGCTCTCCGCGCGCGGGGCGCAGCTGGCGGAGGGGCGCGGCGGCTCGCGGAGTCCCCGCGGCGGGCCTGGCGGGACTTACCGCGCGCGGCGGCGGCGGCGGGGATCGCGGCGCCCTGCCAGGTCCTCGGAGCTGGGCGCGGGCCGCGCGGGGTCGCAGGCGCGCCCGGCGGGCTGGGCGAGGCGACCGGCAGGGCAGGCGGCGGCCCCGCGAGGCTCGGCTGGGCTGCGCTCTCGCCGTCTGCGGCCCGGCGGGCGGGCGCGCGGTGCGGGGAGCGGCGGCGAGCGGCTCCGACGTCAGGGTGTCTCCGCTCCAAATAGGGAGCGAGGGCGGGGGCGGAGAGGAGGGACGCGCGCGAGCGCGGGCGGCGCGCAGGAGGGGCGCCCGGCCCCGGCCCCTCTCCCCGCCCGGCCGACCTCGGCGCGGCCCGACGGCGCGGGGCAGAGGCCGGGACGCCGGGGCGGCGCCGGGGACGCGGGACGGCGAGCCGCGCGCCCTTCCCGGGTCTCCGTGCGCTTCGACTTCTCTCCGCCTGCTGACTTTTTCCGAGACAAGGCTCTCAGGCCGTGCCGGGCCTTGGGGTGACAAAGATGGGGGTGTCCGTTTGGGGGGAACCGGGCATTGCTGTCTCGCTCCGAGAGCGCGGCGTTCCGGCCCACCGGCACCAGTAGCCCATGCCCACCCCGCGGGCCTGCGGCGCGCCCTTGCTAGCCCGCTCCCGCCCGGCCTGGGGGCCCGGTTCGGTCTGGTGTAGTGTCTCTAGACTTCTGATTGGCTCTAGAAACAACCTGAAGGAGTGAGTCCCAGAACTATTCCGAAATACAACTCTAGAAAATTGATTCGTTTCTCTGGCTCCTGGGACCTGGCTCAGCGTCCACCCTAACCTGGACACATCTAACCGGTGAGCATTGGAGTGGGCTGGGGTCGTGCTCTACTTCGAGGGAGAAGACCACTTGCTGACCTGGAGAATTTAGTTTATCTGTGATATTTTTGCTTTATCGTGGAGTTATCCAAATCTGGGTATTTAATCCAGGTTGGCTAGAAGTGCCTCATGGCCTGGAGTTATCTGCATGGTGCATACTCCAGACCATCTACACTCTCAAGCCTCCTAGCTACTGTGTAGGCTGTTCCTCCTGCCTGCAGTCTCCTTCCCAACTCTCTTCACAGCCTGGCAAATGCGTCCTTCAAGCACCACATCAGAAAGCCTTCCCAAGACCCTCAGGTAAAATAAACTTCCCCCTCCCGGTGTGATCCTACAGCGTGGGACACAGATGTTTAGCCGAGCTCTCTCTAGGATAACTGTGCACATCCCTCCCTCCCACAGACTGTGAGCTCCTTGAGGGCAGGGCTCACCCCGTGGTTATTTCAGTGTCCCCTAACGTGGGGCCCAAAGAGATGTACAGTAAATACGCTTGAACAAAGTAATTATCATCCTCCAACAATTAGTCTTTCCATAATGGTCACTGTAATAAGGTTCTGAGCACCTTAATAAGCCCAGTCCCTTCTTGCACTCTCACAATAAAACTATGAAATGAACAATGTCATTATTCCCATTTAATAAGTGAAAAAAGCAAGGCTTAGAGAGAGGTTAAGTAGCTCATCTAGAGTCACCAAAGAAGAGGCAATGCCAATCAATGTCTTTCGGATGACACGGGTTGCAGAAAGCAGCCCATCTGCACTGTACACAGCAGGTACCCAGGAAATATTCACTGTTCTAAGCCAAAGCTGCCACCGCCATCCTCTGTGGACCCTGGCCTAGGCGGAAGTAGATGTCTACATTTCCTAAGAGCCCACTCCCACAGTGTGGAAGCTAAAAATCAAGTTTAATGAGCCTGTCACATCACACAGAGCCAGCAGAAGGATGAAATCCTAGTGCCCTTGACAGTGCGGCCCACTCTCAAACACGGGGAGACTTTCTGGAACAGTCCCAACCACCAAATCAAGAATATGGGGTTTGGAGCTGAGTCACATCTGTCTGGTAAAGATTGGCAACTACAGTGTGGGCAGGAGCCCGGCAGGGAATTCGTTGATAATATCTATCAACAGCTACCACTTTATGCCAGGCCTTAGGCTAAACACTATACTGCTTTATCTCATCTAATTCTTACCACAATCCCATCACTGTTCTCATTGTACAATATGGAAAAATCTAAGCCCCCAGAACTATAGTTACCTACCCAAGACTAGTAACTGGAGAAGGCTGGCCTCGAACCCACGACCCATGTTCCATGACTGCCACACCCTCTGTCTGCCGCAGAGCACCTCCCACCCAGGCCTCAGTAGGGATGCCACACCGGCAGGGGCAGGATAATGGGGCCCCCATGGGAAAGGCAGAACCTGTCAAGTCAGGGCCTCGGAGCTCCAGGAGATGCACCTGGTTGGCAGTGCCGCTCCAGCTGCCCTGACAGGCCTGGCTGGCACAGGGCACGGGCCTGCAGCCAGAGCCTGCTGGCCGCTGGCCAGCCTCTTGGGGCCGAGGTAATGTGGGGCCCAGAGCTGGGGCTGAGGGCTGAAAGCCCCTCTCCCCAGCTCATTAGCAAACATCTGGGTTCAGGAAAATGACCAACCTGGAATGTGACTGGGCTACGGGGAGCTGTTCCCTCCCAGAGTCCCGGGAATGTGAGCGCCCTCCCGCAGGGCACTGGCTCGGGCCAGCTGTTTCCTCTAATCCTGTCAGTCTCGCCTCCGCAGGGGTCCAAACCTCTGCACTCCTGCTAGAGAAGGAGTGAAAACAAGCCCAAAGCCTTCTCTGTCCATCGCATTCTCTCCTCTTCAAGGTGAAGTCCCAAAGAGTGTCCACACTGGCAAGGTCAGAGCAGGGGAGGTTCCGGCGGCTCCCTGCGTGGTGTGACTCCTTGTTCCGTCACCCGCTGACTCTGGGACTCTGCAGATCGCTTCATGTTTGCACCTTAGTTTCCCGATCCATAAACTGCAGTTAGAACGACCTGTACTCCCCGGCGTTGTTGCCACGATTCATTCCTTTATTTAGCAGATGTTCCTTGTCCTGCCGTGTGCCAAACAACCACAGAGGGGGACACAACAATGGACGGGCCTTCGAGAAGCTTATGTTCTGCAGAACCTAGGAACACAGAGGCAGGTATGTAGCAAGTAATCGGATGGATTGAGAATAATCAAGGTGTCATGAGAGAAATAAGCCAGAGTGGGTGACGTGGTGGAGAAGGGATGGATTTATTGAGAAGTCTTGGAAAACATCTCAAAGAGGTGACATTTAAGGTGAGATTCTGATGGGAGGGAGCCAGGATTCAAGGAGATAAATGGATGCAAAGTGCTCAGCCCGGTTCCTGGAAAATAGCTCATGCTCCCATAAAATGAGAGCTATTTTAGGGAGGTTCGTATATATAGCACAGGAAAGGTGCGGAGTCAGGCTCTGTGGATCCAATCCAGGCTTTGGCACAAAGCTGTCTCACCTCACTCAAGTAATGCACTTCCTCACTCTCAGTTTCCTCATCTGGAAAATAGCATTTAATACCGGGGATTGACCCCAGGGCTTTTGCACTGAGCTATGTCCTTAGCACTATTACTTATTTCACTTCATTTTTGAGACAAAGTCTTGCTAAATTACCCAGATTGGCCATTAGCTCATAATCCTCCTGCTTCAGCCTCCTGCATGGTGGGATTACAGGTGTGGGCCACCATGTCCAGCTGGTAAATAGGAATTTCAGTGGTACCCACTCCTGGGGTTACTGTTGGAATTCACCAACAACATGTACGTGAACCATTGTGTGCCCAGGTCTCCGGCAGTGGAAGCTTCTATTATTGTTGTATTATTCTTTCCCATAGAGAAAAAAGATTGGCCCAAGTTCACTCGGTAGTTACTGGCAGATCCAGGACCAGAACCGGCTGTTCTGACTTTGAGCCCACCACTCTGGGCTGCAGCCTCCCACCTCTTCCTCCTCTACTGATGGACTCAGGGAGCCTCAGAGGAATCAGGAGGAAGGAGCCGTGCACTGTGGGGTCTGTCCTCCTGAGGGCTGTGGAGGGCCTGCGCAGGAGGTGAGGCCTTGGTCTGACTTGGCCAGCAGGAACAAGGACTCCTGGAAAATTGTAAAGTACCCTTTGCTGGTAGGGTAGGAGACCTGCAAGTCCAGGAGAGGGATCCCGTGCAAAGAATGGGAAAAGTGAGGGGAGAGGAGAGGGTCAGAGATGAGGTCTAAGTTCCAGGAATTCTCGGGTGGAAGTGTATGTACATGTGTGTACAGATGTTACCAGATACATGGACTAAATGCCAGGGATGGGGTGCCAAGGGCTTGGAGAAAATAAGTCGCTTGCTCACTTTTTTTTTTTTTAGTGGTGGTATTGGGGATTGAACCCAGGGAGTGATCAACTACATCCCCAGTGCTTTTCTTTTTTTTCTTTCTTTTGAGATAAGGTCCTGCTAAACTTCCCAGTGTAACATAGTCTCTGGGTTCTTGAGAGTGGCAAAGAGACACTGACAGGACTATAGGATTGTAAGCAGTGAGGAGTGGTGCCAAGTACAGTTTGTTAGAACAAAGAAAAGCCCTCTCTAGGTGCTAGAGGAGGGGGGCAAGGTGGATGGCCAAGGAACCACCTGAACTTGGAAGCTTATATATGTAGCTCTTTGGTATGTATGCAAACAGGCAGACAAAGGGGCAGAAACATGGGAAAATGCAGGTTTGCTGCTGCTTGCCAGGCTTTTGGTCATCAGCAGATTTTATTAGTTCTTTGTCTTTTGCACTCTAATTTCCCTTGAGGCTTATCTCACCTTGCCTTTAGTTTATTTAGGCCCTTGTACTTTGTCCCTTTATCTCGCGGCCTCAAGCCCCCCTCAACAGTGGTGACCCTAACTGCTGTTAGAAATGTAGGAGGTTGGTCACTCTGGCTGCTTTTTTGCTAAGTGGCACTGGCAGGGCAGTTATCAGGGCCCACCACTGCCAGTTCTGTTTAAGGGCCCTGAGTAGAAATTAGCCATGCCCCTCTGCCTTGCCTTAGAGTCAGCCAACTAGGGACTGAAATCTCTACAAACTGTGAGCCGAATAATCCTTTCCTCCTTTAACTTTGGGTGTCCGGTATTTTGTATCAGCAACAAGAGAAAAGTAACTAAAACAGAATTTGCTACCAGAGAAGTGAGATGTTGCTGTGACTATACCTGACCATGTGGTTTAGGAGGCTTTGGAGCTGGGATGGGAGAAGGGGAGGAGTTAGGAAAGGTCCAGAGACATCAGTTGGAAGAGCAGCCCCGGAAAGCCTTAGCTGTACTTGGTGGGAGATTCTGGTCAGAGCTCAGAAGACCAGAATGATGATAGAAAAGTTGCCAGTACAGACCACACTCGGGAGGTTTCTGCTGGGCAGGAAGACCACATTGGCTGTTGGACTCCAGACGATGTGTGTTACAGCCTGGCAGAAAGTTTGTCTGCATTTTCCTCATGTCCAGAGACTTTGTCTGAGACTGAGATTAAGGGTGGCGGACTAAGAAATTTCAAAGCAATCTAATGTTGAGGTGGTGGCATGGCTACTGTTGGGGGCTTTTAGCCAGATTTATATTGAGAACCAAGAGCAAAGAGCCCAGCAGAATGATTCAAAATGTTGTGAGTTTGGTCAGAAAGGAAGCTCCAGTAAAGTTGTGACCTGCAAAGATAGAACAGAGGAGAGATCAGTCGCTGAAAAGACTAGCAAGAAAAAGCCAAGTATTACAAAAGAAGACAGCAGAGAAGATGCCCCGAGGATATCACAAGAACCAGCCTTTGCCACCTCAGAGTTGCAAAGGTGAAAGAATTTGCTTTGGGAAGAAAGCCCCAGAGGACCATGTTCCAGAATGTCCAGGCCTAGGGAAATTGTTCCTCGGGATTGGGTTCAGGTGCTAGGTGATCCAGGGATAGCCAAGAGAGAAGGAAGTCTGGCTCCTGCTCCATCTGGCAGCAGACCCTGGCGTCATCCACACGGTGCTGGTTTTAGGCGCATGCAGAGTGCAAGAGTTGTGGGGTCAGGAAGACTTCCACTCAGACTTCAGAAGAAGGCCTGAGAGGGCAGTGTGTGAAGCTGTGAGTGTGAAGCTGCAGGTGTGGTGGAGACCCTAGAAGTGTGGAGAAGCCAGGAACATATATCATCTGAAGAAAACTGCAAGGAGGGAGCAGAGCCAGCCAAAAGAGAAGCCATGGGAGCTACCACCACCGGAAGCGCCGTAGGGGCAGAATCAGCCAAGCCCTTTGGAGCTCACATCTTGCTACAGATTGCCTCAGATGCTGCACATGGAACTACAGGACTTAATGTTTGCCCTGCTGGATTTTGGACTTGCTTTGGTCCCGTTCCTTTGTTTCTCCCTATTTGTACCTTTTGGTGGAGGGAGGGGTGCGCTGGGGATCAAACTCAAGGCCTTGTGCTTTTTAGGCAAGCACTCCACCACTGAGCTAAATCCCCAACTCCCATATTTGTACCTTTTGGATGGAAATGTTTGTCCCGTGCTATTGTATGTTGGAAGTGTTTAACTTTCTTTTCATTTGTACAGGGGCTCACAGCTAAGAGTTTGGTTTAAATCTCAGAGGAAACTTGGGACTTGGACTTTTCAGCAATGCTGAAACTGTTAGGACTTTGGCAACTCTTGGAGATGGACTAAATGCCTTTTGTGTAAAGGAATGTACATGAGTCTTTAGGGGGGCCAGGGTGGAATATTATGGTTTGTGTCTAGATGTCCCCTCAAAACCTCATGCGGTCATAGGTGGGGCTTTTTCAGAGGTGGCTGAATCTAGAGTGTGCGATGCTGGGATTAAGGACGTGTGGTTACTAAATCAGTCCGCTGATTGGCTTGGCACCGCCCTAATCCCGGCAGCCTGGATAAGATGTAAGGGGCAGAAAGAGGCTGTTAAGGCCACTTGCTTGCCTTGCTGCCTGTCTGCTTGCTGTACTCTGTTTCTCCTCTGCAATGCCCCTCTGCCCTGCCGTGGAGCCAGCCAACTATGGACTGAAGCCAAATAATAAACTGTAAGCCAAATAAACCTTTCCTCCTTTAACTTCGGGTCTCAACAATGAGAGAAAAGAAACTAAGACAGGTGGGTAGAAATTAGGAAGAGTACCTATCAGTGACTCTGCATCACCACTGGTAGTTTTAAAGCTGTCAAATATGAAGAAATAAATTTGACCAAGAGGTTGAGTATGCATGGTCCAAATAATAGGATTATGAGAAGCACCAACAAAGGCCTGCTAGGGGGAGTAACCAGGATACCCCATTTTTGATCTCTGACCAGGATCCCTATGACTCAGATAATTCCCAATGGATTTTAGAAGCAGGGTCAGCTAATTTTTGTGCTGCAACCCTCACTGTTTTAGACTGGTTAGCATAAAAGCAACATTTTTCTTTTAGGAATAGACATACCCCTCCCCTCCTTTAGTTAGCAGTCAGGAGGTCCAGTCCCCTCTGCTGTGGTAGGGTCAGCGATGTTAGTGAATCAGTTTGGCTTTGGAGGGCTGTTAGGCTCTGTGCCATTTGTTGTAACTCTAAGCAAGATCAAGAGCGAGCTGAAGTAGGTAAGTGATATTGTGAGACCTGCTAGCCCTCTATCAGGGCTATCTCTAATCTTATCAGTAAGGGAATAAGTTGGATTGCCCTTTTTGTCTTTTGTTTTTGTGGGGTTGTCCCCCCGGACTGGAACCAGGACTAGCCAAGAGCCACCAAGAAGGCCTACTTGGGGGAGGGGGTGGTTACCCTAAAGTACATGTACCTGTCCAGTTGGTGGATAGGCAAGAATATGCTGAGGTACCGCAGAGGAAGAGGATGGCCTTCTATGCATATTGAGAGAACAGCTGAGAACAGATGTCAAAAGGACAGTGAAGCAGAGGGGTATAAGTTATAAGGGGTATAACTTCTAGTCCGTGGCAGTTAATATGCTAAGCGTGGTTCATACTTGGAGTGACTGGACCCAGGCTACCCCTGTGAGGGCCTCAAAAGGAGCCAGCAGCTGCTTTGACAGTGTGTCTGTTTTTTAAAGGGGAGAGAGTTGGTTTTCTCTCATCTCGATATAAGGAGTAGTCTTGCCCTCTTATGTGTATGAGCTGGGCACAAGAAGTTTTTTTGTTTGTTTGGGAACCATTTATCCAGTGTCTGGGGTCTGAAATCTGGACAGTTTTTTGTGTGATTTTGTTGTGGAAATGATCTATTGTGTGATTGAATGTTCAGCTTTTGTAGCTGTCACTGTGGCTTTGTAGCCCCATTGAACCATCATAGTAACGAGCTAAAGACAGATGTGGTGGTCACGCCTGTAATCCCAGCACTTGGGAGGCAGAGGCAGGATCACCACAAGTTGAAGGCCAGCCTGGACTACACAGCAAGTCCCTGTCTCAGAAAGCAAAGAAAGAGAAAAGAATGACAAGCTACAGGTGTCTCTGGGGACTGTTAGTAGGGGCTAGTATAGTAACTGAGCCCTCTTTGTATATCTAGCCTGAATTATTATTAATTTTTATATATCTTGTTGGTTATTTTTTTTGCTGGGTGTTTAAGACCACTTTAAAGTGAGATATGTGTTAATCAAAATTAAACATATATATGTTAAGGTCATTTAAGGCTCCTCAGGGATTACTTTTGGGACCATGTATAGAGTCTCTTAGTTCTCTGATCAATTTCATCTGCCAGGATGAGTCTTGGTGTTGTTTGACCATATAGCATCCCTTGGAAGGATGATGCACAACTTTTTTGTGTGTGTGTGTGACCCTCCTTTTAGCACAATGTATATCCATTGACTCTTGTTCTCTAGGCTCAAACTCCCTGCTCAGGAAGTTGGGTGACTCAGCAGAGTTGCAGGCTCTTGTAGAGAGGTCTCTTCATGTCCTGGTCCTTATTGACCTCGAAGGGCCTGGGCTATTGTTGTAGCCCAGTTATCTTTATTAACTTTAGTCTCTAGCCTCAGTTGTTGAGCACCCAGGAGGTCAGTTACACTAGATTGAAGCAGGAGCAGTAGGTTTAACTATCATAATTTTATCTAGATACCAAGCACTTTGAAAAGTAAAGTATGAGCAAGGAACTATTGTTTGTTTTTTAACCATTTAAAATGATTGTTTTAACTGATAACAGTTATTAAGTTTTACAGGAAAAATTTGGAATCAAGAGCAAAGATGACATTTTAGCATAACAATTATGTTGACATTATTATGTTAGAATATTGGTGTTTTTATCTCTAAAAGTATATTTAAATTTTTTTTAATTTTTTATTTTAGTATAAAATATCATAGAGAAGAGCTGTAGATTGTTAGATGGGATATTTATTATCTCTCCTTTTCATAAAACCAAGTTTGAGGCCTTGTTTTTTTATTTTTTAACTTTTAATTGGAGAAAAATCAACCTTTTAAAACTTGTATTTTAAATTGGCCTCAAGTTTATGAAATAAAACCCACAGGTGATTTTGGGGGACAGACATTGAACTACCCATAATTACTTAAGATGCACACATCAGGAGGACAGAAAGAAGGAGTTGTACACAAAAGGTTGACTTGTTTTGGATTTTTTTTGTTTTGTTTTGTTTTGTTTTGTTTTGTTTTTGGTGCTGGGGATTGAGCTCAGGACCTTGCACTTGCTAGGCAAACACTCTAACCACTGAGCTAAATCCCCAGCCCCAACAGGTAGACTTTTATTAAAAAATTTATCCTAAAGATCTTTATATCTAGGGACAAGTGACATATGTAAGAAACTTATAAAGGGTTTAAAAAGTTTGGAGATGTCACTTTACAACTATAAATTACATACTTTTTGGTTTTTTGGTGCTGGGGATCAGACTCAGGGCCTTGTGCTTGGTTGGCAAGCACTTTAACCATTGAACTAAATCCCCAGCTGCCAAGCTTTTTGTGGTCAGAGATTTCATTAGTCCTTTGTCTTTTGCACTCTAATTTCCCTTGAGGTGCATCTCACCTTGCCTTTAGTTTATTTAGATCCTTGTACTTTGTCCCTTTCTCTCTTGGTCTCACAGGCTGGCCTTAAACTTGTGATTCTCCTGCCTCAGCTTCCCTAGTAGCTGGGATTAGAGATGTGTCACTGTGCCCGGCTCAGCCACTCACTTTTGCCCCCAACTTGTTTGCTTCCTTTCTCTTAGAAATTAGGCAAAACTAATGAATGTTATCACTATGTATATCTAAAATGTACCATTAAAATAAAATTAAAAAAAAGAAATTAGGCAAATCAGTTCTCTCACAACATTGCTTCTTCAGGTTTTAATTTTTCCTTAAAATTCATTTCTCAGCTCCCAGCAGCCTACACATATCCCAGGAGTAGGAGAATTTTTCTCCCTCCCCAAGAGTTGGTCCTTTTGTGTATGTTTAATCTCACAGAAGGCCCTTTTTTTCTTAGGGTTTTTGTGCTCCAAATTCATTGAGGGGGAAATAAAAATCCCCCTTTTTTGGAACATGGGAGTTGAAAGGAAAAAAAGCACATGAGTAGTGTGTGTGCCCCTGGGGGACCCCAGTAGCCATGTTTGTTCCCTATGAACCTGTCTTCCTGAACAAAGGGGACTGGACCAGAGTGAACACCTGACCCAGCCTGGGCCAAATTCTCTCTGAGGAATTTGAACGGAGAGGCAAAGGGACACTTGTAGGGGAACCAACTCCCAAGAAGGGCAGGATTCTAGTGAAGTCTGGCTACTGAAGGAGGGAGCTGTGTGGGTATCTGGGGCACAGGTAGGAACAGTGAGTGCAAAGGCCCTGGGGGGACCAGGCCAGCACATTCAGGAAGAGCAAGGAAGAGAAGAGGAAGGGGGAGGTCGGTGTGTCAAGGTCAGATACCAGGGAGCCAGGTCTTTAGGGTCTTGGAGTGTACAGGGCACACTGTATTGAATTTGGTTCTTTCTTAAAATGGGAAGAAAAACATTGAAGGGATTTGAGCAGAGGACTGATATAATCCACTTTGTTTTAATACTAACTGCTGTGTGGAGAATGCGGTGGGGGAACAACTGCCTAACACTATTATAAACCAGACAATTTAAGAAGCTTTTCCTGTTAATTAATTCTGATAACCTTTTGTAGGTATTGTCATCATTCCCATTTACAGCTGAGGAAACTGAGGCATGGACAGAGTAACTTTCAAGTCCCCATAGATAAAAGGTGGCAGATTTAGTGTTTTTGTTTGTGGTTTTTGAGACAGGGTCTATGTAGTTCAGGCTGGCCTTGAACTTACTATGTAGCCCGGGCTGGCCTTGAACTCACAGTGATCCTCCTGCCTCAACTTCCTGAGCATTGGCATTATAGCCATGTGCCACCATACCTGGCTTAAAAAGTGTCAGATTTGGGATTCAAACCCCGTAAGTCCAGCTGGAGCATAGTGGGTCCGCCTGTATGTAGTCCCAGCTACTTGGACGGCTGAGAGAGGAGGATCGATTGGGCTTAGTTCAAGGCCGGCCTCAGCAACATAGTGATACCCCTGTAGAAAAACAAAAACAATAACAAACCAAAATAAATTAACAACAATAAACCCCACAAGTCTGGCCCCACTCTCCCTGCTTTTGGTCCTAGGCTACTCCACACAGGAGGAAGTAGGGGTAGGAGCTAGATGGTGGAGGGCCTGGAATGCAAGGCTAAGAAATGTGTACCTATATTCTGTGCATTTGGAGCCACTGAAAATTTCTGAACAGAAAGCAACATGCATAAAACATCATTAAGACTGATAGGAAAGAGGTTGGGTATTTAGCTCAGTGATAGAGCACTTGCCTAGCAAGCACAAGGCCCTGAGTTTGATCCCTAGCACGTGCCCCCCCAAAAAAGACTGGTAGGAAATAGTGAAAGGTAGGAAGTCACTTGTAGTCAAGAAATCTTAACGGGCTGGGCGTGGTGCCACACACCTGTAATTCCAGCCCTCGGGAGGCTGAGACAGGAGGATTATGTTGAGTTCGAGGCCGGCCTGGACTACACAGAGAGTTCAGGGGCAGCCTGAACTACATAGCAAGACGCTGTTTCAATAAAAAAAAAAATCTTAAGACACCTGGCTGCTGCTTGACAGGTTAAGCTTTGCCTTCTGCACTTCCTAGCCTTCCAGAGGATTGTGTCCAAGTGGATTAAGGAAAGATCTAAAATCATCTCTGTTTTCCTCAACAGGAGGACTTTCCCTGGTAAACCATAAAGTCCAGCCAAAGCAGAAGAGCAAGTGAAGACTGGAATAGCAATGGGCCTTTACATTCTCCAGTAGAGAGCTAGTGTGCGGGATTACACTTGATAAACTTCCAGTTTAGATGGGGAGCAATTTTTTATTGTAATCTATGATACCACTGATAATATTTTAAAATAGTATTAGTTGGCTGGTTCATTTTCCTCTTTAATGAGAGTGCCTGGTTTCACATCTGTACCGTGCAGCTGGCAGGGACGGAGGACAGATAGGGGTCATTACAACTGTCATTCGGGACCAGAGAGGTTGAGTGACACAGTCAGCTGGGCACACTGGGATGGGAGCCGAGGATGCTCTGTAGGGAGAACTGGGGAAAGTCACAGAAGTGAGCAGTTAGGGCCACCCACTAAAGAGCAAGTTAATTTAGGGTGTTAAAAACATAGAAAACATTAAACTCAACCACCTACCTGAAAATAGCAAGGATAAAACTATTCCATAAATACTACAATAAACAGGTACTCTTCAGGATCACATTTAGAGATGCAAATACAGAAAAAGTAGAGGGCAAGAAATGACAAGAATGGGAAAACATACAAAGACAAAGACTAAAGGACTGAGAATATACACAGGCTGACAGTCTCTCGAAGAATCACAGCACATCTACACTCCCTTAGACACAAACCTAATCTACACATATGGCGCTCTTAAAAATTAATCCTTAGAGCCAGATTTTTCACTACTAGACAAGGAAATTACAAATATGGATGGCAGGAAGGCCAGACTAAACCCTATCTTGCTTTTGTTTTTTGTGGTACTGAGCACACACTAAGCATGTGCTCTATCACTGATTTATACCCCCATCTCCAAATTCTAGGTTTTAGACTTAAAATAGCAGGATGGACTCAAGATCTGCACACACACACACACACACACACACACACAAACACACACACTTTTGTCTGCTGAGAGCCGACACAACTACTAATGTCTAGGCAATGATACATTAGTAGCAATGGTACACCCAAAAATCTTGGTTCTTATTACCTTTCTTCACTAAAAAAAACAGGGCTCCCTGGAGAAACGGATGGTTCCAAAACTGGAGTTGGAAAGACCCAACAGGTTGGAATATCTTTATTCAAACAATGCAGTGGCTATCTCAAAAGAATACAGATATTAGCTTGAAAGAGCTCCTACTGGACAAACTTGGGCAATCTGAGTAATAAGCACAAATAGTAATGGACCACAATCAACTGCATTAGACTATCTACAGTGAGGTATTTGGGTAAATGAGCACAATGTCTCCAACTTGGTCTTAGGTAGCCCCCAAATACTGTGCGTGTATGGGTGCACACACACAGGATGAAGAAAACGGGGGGTGAACAACCGGGGAACATGGGTGAAAGGTACAAAGGACCTCCGTGTTTTATTTTCATGTTTCTGTAAATAAAAAATCATGTCAAAATCAAAAGTCACAAAAAATTTAGTACCTTCATAGTAAAATTTAAGATAGTAAATATTACCAGTATATAGAAAGGATTTTGTTTTTGTACCTAGCGATGGATTCATTTTACTGTTTATAAATTCTCAAGAAAACGCAACTTGGAAAGTACAAATACTTAAGATGCACAGTTCAATAAAGTAGCATGATGCTTTATTACATTCACAAGGATTTAACAAAAATCAGCAACACTGACCAGAGGCTGGTTGACAATTATGCTTCTGATTAAGACATAGAACTTTAGGAGACAGGTGATTTCAAATTATATCAACTTACTCTTACAATTTAAACTCAATAAAACTGAACTTGGCAATTTCAGGTAATTCAACTGTGCAAATCACGTTTAAAATGGATCAAACCACTTAGAAATGACCCATTCTGGTTTAAAGAGATTTTGACTGACTTAAAGGATAGTTAAGAGTTGGGGCTCTGGGATCAGATTCAAATTTCACCTACATTACCTCACACCTAACAGTTTAGCTTGTCTTTGGGTGATTTTTTTTTGTTTTGTCTTTATGAGACAGGGTCTCACTATGTAGATCAGGCTCTTCTTGAACTCACTATGTAGCCCAGGTAGTGGATTATTGTAAAAATTAAGTGTCATGATGTATGTAAAGCCTTAGAACAGTGAGTAGGACAGAGTATATGCTCAACAAATATTAACTATTATTTATATATTCTCACTTAAGGTGATCAAAATAAATTGTACCAGCTCAAACTGGCTAGATGAGGAATAAAGATGACTTGATGACAGTCATCAAGGAGCTTTTTGATAAGGAGCTTTTTTCCTAGTGCCTATGAAAGACATCACCTGCCTCCACGTCCACCAGTTCCTGACATCTCATCCCCAGCTACACCTTCTAGCTCTGAATCCCTTCAGTGAGGATGGAACACTGAGCCCAATTACCTGGATGTAACTGCTCAGTAGTAGTCCTGTTTCCTGCCAGGGAGCCCTTGTGTTCCCATTCTACTTCTTCAGCATCTTTTTCCTCTTTCTCTCCTAGCCTAGCACGGAGCCCACATGCTCAGCAAATAAGTGATTCTTTTTAAAAAGCTCGTGTGGTGTTTAAAAAGCAAGAAGCTACAGTGGCTTCGCTCCTAACAGAGTGAAAATTAATGAAACTAAAACTTACCTATGAAAATGGAGGAGTGTTTTCCAACAACTTTTAGGTTTGTTCCAGAAGGGCAGACAAGAAGTAAAGTCAAAGTTTCACAGCCCCACAAGGGAACAGGCCTCAGAGGACTTGAATTTCTAATGAAACTAACAAAATTTGTGCCTTTGGCAACAAGCTGGAACTTTCTAGAGGCTGACTCGACTTGATGGAAGTAGGACGTGGAGGGCAAGATCACTTGAGATACACTTTCCCTTGGATCTTGTCGATTTTGATCTTAACAGCCAAGGATTATGCTCCTTCTGTTCTGAAATAATCCCCCGACTAACCACCAACAGTATCATGCATTCTGTATTTTAATTCCAATAGCAACAACCTCTTTTTATTTTGCAGTGCTTGGAATCAAACCCACGGCTTTGTGTATGCCAGGCAAGCAAGTGCCCTACCACTGACCTCCATCGCCAGCCCCAACAGCCTCTTCTTATATAGGTGTTAGCACACATATCTGGCCTTCAGAGCTGAGAGAGTAGAAGTTTTTTCCCTTTCTTTACAAATGAGAAACCTGGTGTCCGAAGAGATTAGAAACTTCCCCCAAGGTCTCTAGATAAGTAAGCAATGGACTAGATGCCTGGAGCTGGAGCCTGACTCCCATCCTAGACTTCCAGCTCTGCCTCTCCCTGGTCCTATCTATTCTCTTCCTTCAGAACCGTTAGCACTGTAACATTTATCACTGCCCCGCACTTGTCCCACAGAGACTCTACTCACTCCTGCCCAAGTCTGTGTGTGCCCCAACACCGGCCTTCGGTGTCCAAGGTGAGTGGTGCTTGCTGCACACTTAAAGAATGGTGATGGCTTCCAGATGAGCTTATTATTCTAAATTCAACATTCCTTTTGGTACTTAGAATTTCCACTTTCTCCCTTCCACTGCTTTGCATTTGTGTAATTAGAAAGCATGCAACAGGAAACCATTTGTGTCTCAGGACCATTCAGGATGAAGCTGTCCCTGCCCCGTGGAGCACATCCTTGTGGAAATACTTTACAGCGTTTATTTGGACAGGTTCAAAAATAGTCCTTCCAACAATACAATCGGATTGAACCATGACAAGCAAAATGCAATTATGGCTTGGTTAACATTAAAAAAAAAAAAAAAGTAAACACTGAGGTTTGGGAAAACTAAAAAGCAAAACTACAGTCATCTTCATTCCTGATCTCTGCATTTCTTACAAGCAGGATTTCAAGGCTGCATTCTCGGGGCTTTTGAAATTGTTGAGAGAGGATGACACTCACTGAAGGAGACAGCTCAGCAGAGTGTGTTTGAGGCCATTTCTCAGAACAAAGGCGCACTTCTGCATGAAGCAAAAGCGCCTGATGAAGTCTCCCCCAGTGGGTACTTGGAATGCCAAAGTCATTCACCTAAATGAGTTCAAAATACATATTGTTTGGGGCCAAATTATACAGTGTCAAGCTGGGACTGTATGTATTTATATATGTTGGCAGAGTAGGCCGCTTTTGGGGCGCCACAGCTTTATCCTAGTATCTTGTGCCCAGCTGGGTTCCGAGCACTCTCTCCCCAGACCTATGACTTTTCTTCTATTTGGTTCCAGAAGGGCAGACAAGAGGCAAAGTCAAAGTTTCACAACCCCACAAGGGAACAGGGCCCCCGGAGGACTTGAATTTCTAATAAAACCGAAAGTTGCCTTTGGCAACAAGCTGGAACTTTCTGAAGGTTGATCTGAGATGGAAGCAGAGTAGGGACAAGATCAAGCATTGTGCTTCCGGCCAGTCTTTGCTAAGGGCTACAAGGCAGGAATACAAAGTACTCTGGGACCAAAACAAACAGTCATGCTTGCTTCCTTCCCTGGCCTTTGCCCAGACCTGTTCCCTCCCAGAGCTTGACCAGTTCCTCAGAGCAATTTAGTGGTGCTTCAAAGGTGCTGGGCAAAGGGATCCATTCAAATTGATCCCTTAAAACCTAGCATCTGACAAGATAGAGAAGTTTGATTCCAGTGTCCCTGACTACTTTGATGTTCTGATACATCCAGAATCTAGAAAATTGGTGTTTTCTGTCTTCATATTTTTTTGGATGGAGATCTCTTATTCTTATCTCTGCCTAAATAAAGATGGAAAAAACGGGGGTGGGATAGGGAGAATGCTAACTCTTAAAGCAAATGTAGGGAAGATAAACGGAAATGAAGATGGAACGAATACTAACATTTTTGGGTGTGTGTGGTACTGGAGTTCAAACCCAGGGCCTTGCACATGCTGGGCAAGTGTTCTACCACTGAGCTATACCCTCATACCCTGACTTTTAAAAAAATATATAGGGAAGACTAGTGGAAGAGATGAATCAGGTCACATGGTTTTCTTTTAATTATATGGGTTGCTTTGATTTTGGAATGAAGAGGGCCACATGAAAAACAGCTGAGCGGCTGTGGCATGCCACGGCCATGCCTTACAATGCTGGGCTCAGCCTATCTTTGGCAGAGTGCCACTGCTGCCTGTTCAGGTCCAAAACCTAGCAGAGGTTTTAGGAAAGGAGAGTGGGTGAAGCATGAGGGAGAAAAAGGAGACAGAGTTTGTTACTCTGAATCTACTCAGCACATGTTCTCAGTTCTAATCAATGTGTGAAACTGAGGACAGGCACTAGGTTACCCACAGTGGTTACCCAGCCTGACCCCAACCCCCACCTGTCCCTTGCCCTTGCACACTCTGGCTACATGAATTACTTGTTGTATCACAGCTATGATGTGTACTTCTGTGACTTCTGCCTTCACAGAGCTACTTTCCTTCTCCTCCTTGTTCCATTCTCTGCAAGGCTGTCTATGGAAACTTGGCTGCACCTCCTCTCTTGTTCTCCCTCTACCTCATCTCCACAGCTTGCCTCCGTTAAAACAATTCACTTTAAAAGTTACAAGTGTCTGCATGTCTATCAGACTCTAAGCAGCAGGAGCCAGTGTATTTTTTTTTAACCTATCTCTCCTGCCTATAATAGTCCCTAGCATAGAAAATTCTTGATCAACATTTAGAAGATAAAAGGCAATGGGATCGAGCCCTGCCTATCTTACCTTTATTATAAGGAGAAAAATAAGACATGAAAACCTGAGCTCTGGGGTTCTGTACATTATCAAAAGAAATTGTTAATATACTGTTTTTGTGCCCCACCTATACAGTTCAAGCAAAACTAAAGGAACAAACTCACAGAGATGTATTAGACCCGGCCCCTTTGTCCTCAAACCTCAGCTGCTACATGATGATAAAGCAAACCCCAACTGTGGCCTACGAGTCAGGTGGGTATGCCCCCAGCTCTCCACTGCCAGGAGAAAACCCTGAGGCTGAAGCTCAGACTGCGCCAAGCCCCATGATGCCATGCGGCCTGACATCAATGGAGGAGGGAGCCATCCAGTCAAGTTCAAGTCTTGCTAATACGACAGCTGCTTGAGCTCAGTGCAGCAGGCACAGCTGAGACGTGCCCTGCCAGGTCTGCTGCTGAGAACAGCAACAGGCCTAAAGAGTTGCTCCATGAGGAAAGCGTCACATTAGTCATCTCCATCAGCAACCTCCATCCTCTGACTTCAGAGGGGCAAACAGTTCTGGGAACCCGGCTTTAGGGGGCAAGCAGCGAGCACTGCGCACTGTCTGTGGCCGCAGAGGGGCTCTGCGGCTGTGACCAGGAGCCGCAAATGGAGTCCTCCTGAAGCTCAGACCAAAGGCGAAGAAATGAAAGCCGTGCACTGGACGTCCTTTTCAAATTTATTTAAGATCACCTCCTTACAATTGCCAGAGAGAAAATACAAAACAAGAAACAGATTTGGTTTCAAATACATAAACAGTGTGCTGGAGTTTAAAGCATTACTGGTAACACTGCTACAGAAGAGTGTCCGCTTACTCCAGGGCACTTCAGTATTCCTGAGGAATAAACATGATTTCTCCTCCTCCCACGGGGATGTTCTCGCTGTACGTCACTGCTCCTGCTCCTGAGAAGCAAGGACACTCAGGTTAGAACGGTGCAGGAACACTGCTCTAAGTGACACCCAGGCACCAAAGGGGCCCACGCCTCACCATGCCGTTCGCTTTACTGTCTCATAGGAAGCCGCATACAGGCCTCCAGGTTCGAGGAGGGGTTTCCCCAAATCTCAAGAGAGAGAACAGGAAAGCAGTGGTACCCGGTGAGGTGATCAGTCCTGGCAACCTGTATCCCTAAAATCCATCTAAGGCAGTGGTGGTGAACCCACGGCACGCATACTGCGGTGGGCTGTTTGTATTACTGAAAGCGCTAAAAGGTTCACCATCAGCGATCTAAGGGTTCACAGCTGAGTACAAACAGCATCACCTGAAGCAAACAGCCTAGTGACGACATGATCTCTGGCAAGTTCTTAAACTCAGTAACATTCTGTTTTCTTCTCTGCTTAACAAGGATAATTATACCTCTCTCATAATCTACTCTTGAGAGAAAGAATATGAAGATAAATCCTTAGGATGGCCCATGGGGCACACCAGGCATTCAACAAGCAGTACCATAATATGACTACACTGCGTAAGGCCCAAGATCGGATTTTGCTCCTCTTTTCAGAGGGAGTGGAGAATGACAACATTAGGGCACAGACTCAAGTTCGGATGAAGTTACAAGGCCATTCTGGAGCAATACACACAAGGCTGTAAAAAATACAACGATATTTTCCACAGTAACTCCCAGCTATTAAACATATAATATGCATATAATCTCTCTGAGCCATTACTCATGACAACTCAGTTTGGAACAATGGAAACATTTTGTACAGTGAAAGACCTGAAGGTCCCTGTTCCTTCTGTTCTGCAGACTCAGCGCTGCTGCCAGGAGAGTGAAGAGACAGGGAAGGGGAACAGCCTGTCACCAGCTTGGTGCCACGCGGCCACACCTCCTCGTACACTGGCTCTCTGTTGATCTCACCCTTGCTTTCCCACAGAGCTGGTTCACTAAAACCAACTCTCCCCGCCCCCACTCTCCAGCACACATGGGTTGGGTGGTAGAGAACTGTTACTTGAGATTTCATGACTCTGTGGCTATAGCTCTCGACCAAATTAGGACACGCATTTGTGCCACATTTTCCGCTCTACTTGCTACTATGGTGGAACAATGGACAAATCAATCACCCTTTCTTGGTTGGCTTCAACTATAAAACTAATGTTTCTATTTATATACAGCATCTCATAGTTTAAAAAACATTTGCACATTTAATCCTCACCCCACCCAAAGGAGTTTGGGGGTACAGCTCAGTGGCAGAGCACATGCCCAGCATGCGCAAGGCCCTGGGCTCATCTCCAGCACCCTTACCCTCCAAACAAATAAAACAGGATCTCTATAGGGAGAAATTATTGCCCTTATATTTATGGATGGAAAAACGGAAGCTTGGAAGTGAAATGACTCAAGATCCCATAGGAAGCAAGTGGCTGCCCCGTCACAGTGATACTCCAGCTCGAGGGACAGCTAGAGAGTGGAGGGCCCCACATACGTGGCGCTGTGCAGTTCTTCACTGGAGGTCAGGCCACTGCAAAGGTCTGGCCTCAGCAAGCACAGAGCCTACACCACTCACACCTACTGGGACACACGATCTACTTCACCCGCTCTGTTACATTTACTTCAGTGCTTACTGTTTCAGACCCTCTTGACAGAAAAATGAAATACCACTCCTGTCCCTAGGCACACAGTCTCCCGCTTCTGTCCCTTAAGCCCTACGATAATTAATTATGTACAAAAAGACAAAAAGAAAGGCTGCTACACATGGAAATGTTAAGAAGCATGCTACACTTTTTTCCAGCTTGTTGGTATCATTAAAAATCCACATGTAAAAGGACTTTGCCAGAATCATGTAAGACAGACAAGTCTGCCTTCTCCAGTAAAAAATCAGAATAACGGCCAAGTCCCAGAAGTCTTTAGGTTTAGCTTGTATGAGTGAGATGCTTACACACTATGAGATCTTAAACAAAAAATGCTACTTACAGATAGTTAATACTTTGACCACTGGTAGCAACTTCAATTCCAGTCAGCTAACATGTAAGTATATATGTGAACACAATATGCACCGAAGAGTTACCATCATTTTAGCACCAAAGCAGTATTACCACCATTAAAGGCCAAAGAACGATTAGGATCTCAGCAGTATCACAATGACACTGTTTACTCTCCATATACATGCTGCAGAATTCTTCAGGGCCTCAGGAGAAACTATTTTTTCTTCTGCAATAAAGAAAAATATCACTTCTCTGTACCTACTTTGACATATTTTCCATGTAGAAGATATGGAGCCTGGAAATCATGCTGACAGTTGGAGTAGGCCATCCCCAATCCCATGCCAGAACCAAAGGCCAATGGCCACATTCTTCCTGAGTGGAAAAGGAAAATCCCAATAGGGAACCATTAAAGGAAGATAAAGACTCCCAACCCTCAAATATATTTGCTTAGGGTTCAATAAATATTCAGCAGGTACCATATCAATGACCATGATATACCATATACTGCTGTCAATATTTCATCAATGTCCCCCCAAAAAGAGGGGGTTAATCAGTAAACTAATTCATTTAACAAATATTTACTAAGTATCTCTGCTGCTAGATTTGAGAAATATGAAAATGGTAGACACATTTTTTTCTATCAGTTCTAATCATCTGCTCAGTTTAATTTCTTAACCTTATCATAAGTAACAACCCTGAGCTGGGTGTGGTGGCGCACACCTGTGATCCCAGCACTTGGGAGGCTGAGGCAGGAGGATCACCATGAGTTTGGGGCCAGCCTGGGCTACATAGTAAGTTCAAGGCCGGCCTGAACTACACAGCAAGACCCTGCCACAAAAAAAAAAACCAAAAAACAAAAAACAAAAAACAAACAAAAAAAACCCAGTAACAATCCTTTCAGTATGGTGCTTGGATTACTGAATTTCACCAATATTTACATACTTTAGTTGTAGTAAATCATAGGGTTTTCATTTAAAACAATCTACAAGTGATTATTTCATATCAGCAGCATGATTATTTCATATCAGCAGCGCGTGTTAATAATGATTCTCTAGTTATGTAGTAACTGCCAGTTCTTCATGGAACAGGGTCAAAGTGAGCCCTTTGGCTTCTACTCAATATCCAAACTTCAGATGTTCTTCCACAAAATGAAAGGGATACTGCCTGCCCTTTGCTTAGAATTTTTGGCCAAGAGAATATGCATTTCTGGTTCAGCTGTTTTTATTACCAGCAAGACTCACAATTTCAAGTTCCTTTAGAAAAAAATTTAATTAGAAATATCTGAGCAAATGACTCACTGGCATGAAGTGCAGGCTTTTCAAGTGATATCATATTTAAGATATCAGGCACCCTGACTCAATGCCCAGGGGAATGCTGGAGATGGCCAACCCACTCTGACCTCAACTGAGTCCATGCTCTTTGTCTACCTAATCCCTTAAATAGGGAGTTGACAGCCATCAGAATGGACCTTCCTTAAGTGTCTCCACTGTGCATAGTTTACATTATGACACTGTACTGAAAATTATTAGCCACACTTACTTTTAAAGAAGGTAAGAGAGAAAACAACTCCTAATCCCAAACCAGTACCTATATAAAGGGAGAAAAAAAATTATGTTACATTGCATAATAGTAATCTGACAAAGATAACATTAACATTCTTAAATGTGAACAGCATAAAACACGTTATTTTTTCATAATTTAGAAGAGAGTTGATTTTCTAATTTTTAACCATAAAAGGTCAGAGGCTTTATAGACGCCTTTGATCCCCCTGCCCACAATGGAAATAAAAACTTTATCCCCAACATTCTGTCTAGACAAGGAGTAAGGTGTGAGGGTGGGAGGCTGGGGAATAAGCCAAGAGATTGTTCTTGACCCTCTCAGTACTGCAAGCAAGTAGCCTCCTACCTATTTCACAGGGAAGCCACAACCAAAACACCATGTAAACAGTGCCAATAGGATGTTCCCCTTGTCACCTCTGCATTGTGAGGAATGTCCACTATTTTTCAGGAAGATGAAAAGGTACAATCCAGAAAAATGCCCAAAGCTGTACCAGTGCACGAGTCACAGTGTCCCAACAGGGAAAGCACATCCCTCAAGACCAGAAGGGTGGAGATTCGTCCTCTTTCAAAATAAAGACAAAATGGGAGACTATTTTAGTGGTCTGATAGGAAAAAAATAATCCTAAATCCTATTTTTTGAGGGGGGTGGGGATTCTGGGGATCCATCGCAGGGCCTTATGCATGCTAGGTAAGTACTCTAACAGTGGGTTACACCCTCAGCCCCATTAATACTGCATTTTAAATCAGACTTTACAGGAATCTAAACTTGGGAAAAGGTTTTAAAAAATCAAATCTTTGTTTTTACCAGTATTTGTCAACCTTTAGCCATACTGATGCCAATTTCACACATCACTTGCACTATTATGTACTTAATCATTGCCTTAAAAAAGGAAAAAAGTCAATGCCTGTGTTTAATAAATTTAGCCTCAACATAATAATATTGCTGTAGTCATAGATTCGAGTGTTAGCTCTATTTTTTTCATGAAGTATATTAAAAAATTCAAAAGAGGGGGCTGGGGATTTAGCTCAAGTGGTAGAACACTTGCCTAGCAAGCACAAGGCCCTGTGTTGGATCCCCTGCATCCCTCCCCCACAAAAATTAAAAGAAATTCCATCACATACTATATTGATACATGCCCCATTCTCAATAAAATAAGCTATACATGCCAAGAAAGAGAGCCAAAATCTGACTATTTAGATTTTTCAGACTAGTAGGCAATCGTTTTCAATTCCATGTTTCTCTGATGCTCTTTACCATGTATTCCACAATCCAACAGAACCTCTGATGAACCTCTTCACAATAAAGCACCACATAAAAGTCCCAATTCTCACTTGCTTTATAGTTTTCAAATGTGTGCTGCTGAAATTCCAAGAATTTCTTCTTTAACTATGATTTCAGAGCAGTGCAGTATAAATACTCAAGGTATTCAGTCAGCCAGGCTAATCTTTCTGATCCAAACACAGACAACTTTACTGTGAGTGAGCAAGCTAATCTATATCATTCTTTTGATCCCAGTAATTCTTTTGTACCTCTACACAATTCAACTGGTATTAGTGTGAAGAAAGTATTCACGCTACTTACACAGAAATATTTGATATTCTCTCTTACCATACACATGTATTCATGATTGTTTCTTTCTGTACCCATATATTTTTGTGACACATAAAATTTTTGTCAAAGATAGACTACTTATACAATGATGGCACCAGAAGATTACAATGGAACTGAAACAGGAACATATAGCTGAAGAGGCAGGAGAAAAGAAAACTTCAGGACACAAAAGGACACCCAAGAAAATTCAGTGATGAGATTAGCAGAAGCTTGTACGGACCTCAACGAGTCCCTTTCACAAGTTTGAAAATATGGACCTTAACACCAAAAGGTTTTCATTAACAGGGAGGAACGTTCATGGGGCATTATCTGCTTACAAGCAAGTCTACAGTAAAACAGAACAAAACAAACAAAGAAAACAACTAAGCAAGCAGACCCCACAGACATGTTTCTGGGAAGAGTGACCCCTGCTCAAGAGCCTTAGCAGGCCCTCCCGGAGGATTCCACAGGGAGGCCTTGTCACTGCAGGAGAGCGCAGTGCCTCGCTTTACCGCACCTGAGGACCTGCCACTGGGGCAAGACTTGGAGGTGGAAGACAGTGAAACTGATGATCTTGACCCTGTGTAGGCCTAAGACTAATGTAAATGTGTGTCAGTTTTAAACAAAATTTTTTTTAAAGTTTTTAAAATTTTTAAAATAGAAAAAGCTTATAGAATAAAGATACAAAGTAAAGACCTTTGTACAGCTCTACAATAGGTGTTTTAAACTAAGTGTAATGAAAGTCAAAAAGTTAAAATAAGGTTATTATTACTGAAGAAAGAAAATAATTTTTAAAATAAATTTCGAGTAGCACAGTAATATATGAAACCTGCACTGCTGTACGGGCAACGTCTTGGCCTTCACACTTCCTCCCTACTCACTCTCTGACTCATCCAGAGCAACTTTCCGGCCTACAGGCTCCCTTCCTGGGAAGCGCCCTCTGTCTGTGTACCACTTTTTGCCTTTTATACCATATCTTTATTGTACTCTTTCTGTGTTTAGATACACAAATACTTGCTACTGTGTTACAAATTACCTGCAGTATCCAGTACAGTGATACCTGTACAGATTTGCACCCAGGGGCAACAGGCTACATCACACAGCCTAGGTGTGTAGCAGGCTGTGCCATCTACATTGGTGAGTACATTCTGTGATGTTCATATGATGCGGAAATCACCTAATGATGTATTTCTCGGACTGTATCCTCATATTTATGTAACACATGACTACATATATATACATATATATATGGCTGTACCCTATACAAATATGAATTGTAATTAAACACCACTACTTTCCCCATCCATGTGTTATGTCTGTTTTGGTGGTCAACTTAAAAATGAACTATTACTTATGCCATCCCAATTTCTATTCCATAATGAAAACAAAAAGGAACTAACATTTGAGTATCACCTATGATTACCCAATTTCCCTCTCCCAACAAAAAACTTCCGGTTTGAATCAAATAAGCTGATAGGGTATTATCCCCTTTCTTCCAGATAGAGAAAACAACTTGCCCAAGGCTAATCTGTTAGTTAGCTGTAGAGCCATAAAGTGGGCTCAAGTCAGCCAGACTACAATGCTACTGTACCCATTATGTGTAGATATTGTACTCCCTGCCAATTTCAACCCCAACAATCATCACCTCCCAAGGGAAACTGGAGCACCCAGATTTCTGTTGCCAGTGAAGCCAGATATGGTCAAAACATGAACGGCGCTCCACATGCAACAGCCATAATGTTAGGCAACCCTGGAAGTAACAAGTCTACACAAAGCCAAACGGGCTTGTTCATTTTCATTCTCAGATTAATTCTACCCAGTATGTCACAGATATAAGTCTACCTGGTAGGTGTGTCTCAAAAACTTCAGAGAAATGGGAACCATTGATATTGATCCTCTGTGACCAAGAATCTGCTATTGCTTGGTTTATAAAATGGCAGAGGGTTCAATTTCAAGGCGACTTGCCTCATCCCATGCAGCTGGAAGATGAGTAAGACAGTAAATTGGTACTAGAAAATGAGGTAAAGGATTTGGACTGGCCTACAGATTCCAAACCAGGCAACGGGATGAGGAGGCTGGCCAGTAAAAACATAATGGCTTACAATCAGAGCTTTTGCTGTTCTCCATCTGGAGGCAATTTTTTGGCAAAGAAATCAAAAGCCAACAAGGAAAATATTTCAGCATTTTTCTGGTCCTTCTGACTCCATGCCTGTCTCTTCTATTTTCCCCCAAGGAAAGAAAGCTCTCCGATGCTCAACTTTTCCTAGCAGGAGACCAAGAGTGATGCTAAGTCCACTGCTACCAGTATCGCTCAATCAAAAACATGAGAAACACTTCAACATCAATCAATAAAAGCAAAAATCTTTCATCTTCAGAATTCGGATATACATCCAACCACCCAGTTTTGCTCCTACTAAAGGAATTTATCTGCAAGTACAAATCTGAGCTCAAACTCACAGTTCAGATCAGCCAAAAGGAGACAGCAAAGAATGTGCTCTGTGATCTTTGAAGTTACAGCCTCAATTCTTAACAGTGATTTTTCAGCATACAATTACATACACAGTGTAGAGTGATCCCCCTCCATTTCTAAATTTTTAAGACACAGGACTATTCTTTTCAGAAAAAAATCATAAAATAATTTTTAATTGCAGTGTTTTACTTAAGCTAGCTATCTTGGTTACTTAAGAGATAAACAATAGTGGAAGGCTGATGAGTTTTACAGATCAAGTTCTTACATGCTCATTTCTCTTTTAAAAAGGCAACATGTTGCTTCAAAGAAAGTCCCACCTGACCAGGGGACACTAGCTCTGCAGCTGTTTCCACTAAAGATTGGCACCTCTAGGCCAGGTTTAAACTTTATAACAATAAAACATGAAAGGTTTGTCTTACAATAAAAACAAACCAACAGGGAAAAGAGAAGAGTTTTCTCTGCCTTTGGCCACTTTTTCTTGTTGTTGCATGACAAGCTCTTTTGGAGGAAAAAACCAAAGGAAAAAGTACAAAGCATTTTTCACCTTTCCCCTGAAAGCAAATATTTAACCACGAATAGAGTTTATATAACTTTGCCTCCCCCAATTCAAATCTGTTCTCAAAAGCCTATGCTGTCTGAAACGAAAAATAACCCAAAAGTAAAGAAATGCCTGATTATAGGTACATATCTTCCTCACAGCAAGGTCCAGTTGTCTGGGGAAGGAGGGGCAAAGACAGACAGACAGACAGACAGACAGACACACACACACACACACACACACACACACACACACACACGAGAGGGACCTTATGGAATTGACATTAGGCACAGAGCCCATGCTCTGAAACCATTTCTTTTGGAGAGGAAAGAGAATTGGCACAAATACTTTCAAAAAGAAATTATTCCATATCAACCTAACAATGTAATATAATGCATGCTAGTGGATGAAAGGACATTATAAAACTGGTTAGCAGATAAACACACATTTTTAGGAAGAAGCAATTCTTTAAGAACACATGTGACACTATTCTAATAACAAAAAGGAAAGACAACTCTGTTCCTACTAACTACATATACAATACTGCCTGATCTTATGCGCGAGTGGGCTTTATAACAAATGTAAAAGGATAAAAACCAGCAGAGGTACACCAATGTACGCCTCAAGCAATCATTTGCTAAGAAGGGAGGAAAATAAATGTTGATGGTTATTACAGCTATGGACAATTTCTAGTTACTCAATGCAACATTATTTTACATTTAGAGAAATCTACCTTCACCATGCTGCAAATCATTAAGCTTTACTTCACTGCAAATAATTAGAAGCAAACATAAGCAGCAGTAACTAACAAGCAGGATATATAACCTGATTGGAGAAATGTATTTTGGATGTTAGCCCCCCAACAGAACAAGCTGTAACAATACATGCTCCTACAGAATCAACTTTGCAAAAGTTGCAGCCACCAGTGGACTTTCAATTAAGAAAGAACAATGAAGAACGACAAAAAAATCATACAGATATTCACTCTGAAGAATTTCTACAAAAAAATTACAGAGGAAAAGCCAGGCACGGTGGCATACACTGTAGTCCTAGCTACTCAGAAAGCTGAGGCAGGAGGAGGCCTTAAACCCAGGAGTTCAAGGCCAGCCTGGGCAACACAGTGAGACCTGGTAACAAAAACTAAACTAAAACAAAACAACCCACAGCTAAAAAAACAAAGATCATAGATCCTCTTAAATCATAATTACTTATCAAATGATAATTATTAAGATCTCACCCTAGCTTCCACTTAACATTTAAAAGAAGGCTCTGTATTCATAAGCCTAAGGTATAGTTATTAGTGCTAAATTTTAATCAACATCTACAAATAATTAAAATTGCAAGGGCAACTCTATTTTATTCTGTATAACTCATCTCAAGATGTATGAGCAAATACATGCCTGTAACCTCAGCACTCTGGGAGGTTGAGGCAGAATTGCAAATTTGAGCCCAGCCTGGCAATTTAGTGAAAACCTGTCTTAAAATTAAAAATAAAAAAAGACCTGGAGTTTTAGATCAGTGCAAAGGGTTCAATCTCTAGTATGGCTAAATAAATAAATACAAAATAAAAGTATGAGCAAAAGTATTGAATCCTGTATTCAACTGTCAGTTTGCAAGTACGAGAAGTTACAGGAATTTCTGGCAAGTTTATAAGATCTCAGAAGCTGTGTGCCAAACTTCATTCTAAAATGCCTGAAAGAAGAGTTGAGGCTTCTAAAACTTGAAGGGTGCATTCTCCTGATGTATGTAGGGGTGGCCGGAGTACTGACGCTGCAGCCAGACAGGCCTGGAGCGAGCCGCTGCTGTGCCTTTTCTGCAGCTACCTGCTCATCGATTGCTTCACCTGGCCAGCCTTGGCCTGCTCAGCTGCGGAGTGAAAACCACCTTTCAGGTTTGCTCTATTATGAAAACGGAAAGTCTCTAGTACTGTCTGACAGAGTTCAATCAGTGGTATTAAATTCTGTCACCTCCCTGATAAAACTCAAAAGATGTCAGAAGTGTAATACAATAGTTAATGTTCTTTTAAATGACAACTTGCTGGCTCATACAGGCTCATACTGTGGGTGAGCCACGGCTGAAAGTCAGAATCTGTGTTTTCTTACTCCCGACTGTTGACTGTGTTTCACTGGCATTCCATATTATAAATAATACATGTATATTCCTTAGAATTGCTGAACCAGATCATTTGCTTTAAAATGTAATAAAGATTAGCCCAGAGTTGTCTTGTGTTTAATAAGGCTATACTTATGCTTTGAACATGGATTAAATCAAGTCGACCTATTCGTAACATGTATGCTTTCCTGTTCAATCATGTTCCTATCGATGCTATTATGACCATCAAATGCATCTGTTACAATAGAACAAACAAGTATGTACGCTTCTAGAAAAGTACACTTGGGAGTGAGTGTAGTGAGATTTACATTTCCAAGAAACATTCCTGATTTATGAGAGAGGCTCACGGCCCAATATATGAGGGAAAAAGAATTAGTTACAAGTCAGCTCCAAACTGTGTTACCTAATCCTTTGAAGCAAAGACAGATTGTCCCAGGTGTCCACATGTAAATGCCAAGTCATGTGAACTGACCAAGAAAGTATGCCAAACCCAAAACCCAGCAATGGCAAATTTAGTCTGTGTTAATAAGCTTCTCAAAAGTCAATATTGCTTTGGGGTGAATAGGAAATAGACTAAGAAGGTGCCTATTTTACAAGACCTTAACCTTCCTGTGGCCGTCCAGACTAGACAGGGGCTGACCATCTGCAGGAATTTCTGAGAGAGCATCAATTACCAGGATTCTATCAGAACAAGCAAACCAGTCAGCAGAAAGAATAAAGATATGGAAGGTAAATGTGGAAGTCATTACTGGGGTGCTCTGCTTCAAGAAAAACCAAACTCACGAATGGGTCCTTTTAAATGCACACATGATTCAACTTTCAGAATTCTGACAGCCATACAACTTTAAGAATGCATAAAACAAAAAACACAGTTGTAGATCTTTTACTAAAAAATAATTAGTTAATTCCAGTAAGTTGGAAGATGAGAATAAGACTGACAGTTAATTATTAAAGAGAGGCTGGGAAAAAAGATGCAGAATTATTATTGAGATTAGATAAAATTAAAGGTTCAGATTACACTTGGGAAGGTTAGTACATTTACAGTGTCAGACACTGTATCACTTTATGAGGTTTATTTTGATCTCATCTTACAGAAGAAACAATTCAGAAGGGTTAAGTGACTTAGCCCAAGTACAGTACACGTAACAGAAAAACCAGAATTCAGATGAAGACTGCAAAGCCATGGCTCTTTCCAAAACAAAGGGCTAAACCTGATGGAGAGGTCAGCACAGCAGTGGCTACTGGTCTATTGTTACACATGACAGCAAAATGCTTTTCTGGATTGTAATAGTATACAGGTACGTGGGTAATTTATAACTATGTTACTCTTAGTCCTCCAAGGACATGACAGAAACCACAGACATTGGACTTATCAAAAATGGTAGCCAAAAGCCTGAAATTACTTAGAATCAGTGAGAAACTGTCAACAAAGCAAGCTGGGGAAATAGCTTTGCTCTGTGCACTGGCTAGAAATAAAACGAATCTAAAACAGGGTGAGGCTTACAAACCGCTCAAATTTCCAATACATCCCCTCTTTCCTAACATCTCCAGTATCCCCAGCTCCTCCTCATCTCTATTAACAACTGGCTTCTCACAGTTCCAAAAGTAAAACTTAGAATCAAGGTTTCATTATACCCTATTTATACATCATTACTGCTATTATGTTGTTGCCTGTCCTGATTCAAAATTTTAAAAATCAGTGGAGGAATAAACACTAATAATTTCTTTCCCTTATACACATGGACTTGATCAGCATCTACTAGCATTTATTAAGCAGAAGACACTTGGGAAATTTTATTTCTGAAGCAATTAGTTTTTGAGTATATAGTGTTTATTCTTTGAAAAATGGAAGTGTAACACAGTGGTTATAAACCATTATGGGGTCACGTGGACTTGGGGTCAGACAGGTTAAACATGACTGTGAGTACTGGTTAGCTTAACAGCTGTGTGTCTCAGTCCTTAAGCAATTACATACAGTGGCACCTCTGTTCAAAAAACACTTTTGTTGCAAACAATTTGGTTCACAAATAGAAGCATTTGGCAAATTTTTGTTTTTGTTTGCAAACTCTGAATCAGGTGACAAGCACAACCATGGCCATTTGTTCCAAAATCATACAACAAATTAAGTTCGTGAGCCGCTGAGACACCGCTGTAATTTCTCTAGGTGCTAGCTTCTTCATTTGGAAAGGAGGAGGGCTGGGGAGAAAAAAAGACTCATTCTATAGGGGTAGGGGACGTAGCTGTGTGTTAAGAGTGCTTGCCTGGGCAGGGGATTTAGCTCAGTGATTAGAGTGCCTGCCTATCAAGCACAAGGCCCTGAGTTCGATCCCCAGCACCACACACACACAAAAAAAAATAGTGCTTGCCTACTACACATGAGGACCTGGGTTTGATCCCCAGCACTGCAATTAATCAACGTGGAAATAAGAAAACAAATGATTCTCACTTTTTAGCTCGTTTTCCCTAGTCCTGGCATTCAAGAGGCTTAGGCAAGGGACTTATGTGAGCCTGGGAGTTTGAGGCCAGGCTGGGCAATACAGTGAGACCCTGTTTTAAAAGAAAACCAGAGGGGCTGGGGATTTAGCTCAGTGGTTAGAGTGCCTGCCTTACAAGCACAAGGCCCTGAGTTCGATCCCCAGCACCAAAAAAAAAAAAAAAAAAAAAGAAAACCAGAATACTAACAGTGTCTACCCCTAACTGGGGAAAAGTGAGGATGTGTAAAACGCCTGGATGAACAGCACATTGCATACGGTAATTATGATCTGTGTTCTTTCCCAACAAAAAGCACTTCAAAAACAAACTCAAAGTTCAAATATTTACTGAGGACTAAAGGGCAGTCTTCTTGGTTTCAACAAGAGTCAGAGACAAATAAGATAGTCTCTTCCCTGGGGTGCCTGTACTCGAGATGAGATAGGAAGTCAGGCACCCTGAAAACTGACCCAAAGCAGAACCACTGTGCTATGAGAGGAACAGCACTGTGATCCTACAGAAGGGTGGAACACATTTGGCTGTGATCATTTTTTCTTTCAAGTCTTCGAGAAGGAGGTGGCATTTCAGTTGTTTTAGGGGAAGAGTAGACTTCCAACGGCCAGGGTCTACGAGGCTGGGTAGGGAGAACACACCCCACCCAAGAAGGAGACAGTTGGGCGGGGAGATGAGGCCCTGTCTGGCTAAGTCTGAGGTGTGTCCAGGGGGACAGCAGCTGAGGACAGAAAGAATTCTTAGGCCACTCTGCAGATCACAAAAGCTGGGCCAGGGAATCTACACAGCGCTTCCTTCATTCAGTAGGCGGTGGGCATTCCTGAAGAGGGCTGAGTGGGGAGGAACAGGACTGCAGCTATGCTTTAGGGAGATCATCTACGGTGTGCGGGACTGCTTGGAAAGGAGAAGACATTTTGCTGGCAGAAGCTAGAGCACCTACCAACTGATGAAGTATGTATCTGAACCAAAAGAATGCTCAGAACTTCCGCCTGGATAACCGCCAAAACACTGAAGCTATTTACAACAGACATCAAATAACCTTTTAATATCAAATTCCCTTGATTTGGTTTTTAAAAACATGTACATTGTTTTCAGGAACACTGCAATAGCAACAAAGCAAAGTGAAACGCATTTACTAAACACTTATGCTCCTTGATTAAATTCTCTCACCTCATCTTCACAGTGAGCTTTTAAAAGTGCCCGTTTAACAGATAAAGAAACTGAGGCACAGAAAGGTTAAGTGATTTGTCTCATGTCACACATTTGGGATGTGAACTCAGGTGGCCTAGATCTTTCATCAAAACTTTTTTTTTTCAGTACTAGGAATTTGAACCCAGGGCCTCGTGCATGCTAGGCAAGTGCTCTTGTCACTGAGCTACATGCCCCCCCCTCCTGCTTTTTTTTTTTTTGGTGGTACCGGGGATTGAACTCAGGGCCTTGTGCTTGCAAGGCAAGCACTCTAATCACTGAGCTAAATCCCCAGCCCCTCCCCCTCCTGCTTTTGAGGAAAGAGTTTTGCTAAGTTGCCCAGGCCGGCCTCATTTGTGACCTTTGCGCCTTAGCCTCCTGAACAACCGGGATTACAGGGATGTGCCACCATGTTTGGCTATGAAGCTATTATAATTAATTTTAGATTCACCATACAAGGCCAAACCACCTTCCAAAACTCATTCTGGCCAACACTGTATGGGTATTCTTTAATTATACAAATACCTACCATGTGCCAGGCACTATGCTTAGTTATGGGAAATAAGTGCCTGCACTAAATTCACTAGTGATGAAGGCAATTGTTAATCAGAAACATGAGGTACAATGGGGGAATAAGGATGGGCTAAAAGCAATGAGGAAGTACTCACACTATCCTGGAAGGTTAGGAAGGCAGCAAGAGAAATGGGCTACAAGGAGCTCCTTGGTGCTAAAATTATCAAGTTGGAGGCAGGAAATAAAACAATACAGCCTTTTATGCCACATTAAGAGTCGTGGCCTCTATCCTATAAGCAATAGGGAAGTAATAAAGGGATTTAAGTGGGAAGCAATATGCCG
This sequence comes from Hystrix cristata, assembly GCA_004026905.1. Lineage (NCBI taxonomy): Eukaryota > Metazoa > Chordata > Mammalia > Rodentia > Hystricidae > Hystrix > Hystrix cristata. Next base: position 22,587 of record PVJO010011498.1, on the reverse strand, counting down.
GATGTGTATGAGTTACAACAGTTCACTTTGGTGGAATGTGGACAGATGGGAAGAAGCTTCTGTCAAAAGATGAAGACAGCAGTTAGGAGGGGGCCACTGCAGTAGGAGATAAGAGTTAGCTTTGTTTTGCTTGTAGTCCTGAGGATGGAACCCAGGCCCTGGAGCAAGCACTCTACCCCAGGGCTATACCTGCACCACTGAGCTACCCCCTGAACCCCAAGATTCTTCTCTGTTCATCTGTCCAACAAAGTTACCTTACGTTCTTTGGTCTCTCAACAGCCCCTCCTCTACCTTCCAATATTCCGGGCCAGGCAGAAAAAAGATGATATTGAAGTACAGAGTGGAGAGTGGTGGCACACACTTGTAATTCCAGCACTCAGGAAGCTGAGACAGGAGGATCACCAGAAGTTCAAAGTCAGCTTGGGTTACAGTATAAAAGAAAGTTTTGACAAGGAGTAGGAATTTCTGAGGAATGGGTACAACCATGCTAAATGATGCCTAGGTAAGGGATCCATAGCAGAAAGCCTCTTGGACAAAGATTAATGGAGGTAGTGAAGGGAGACAAATATTTTTAACATATACAGTACCAACATTTCTGCACTGAAGACATGATTGGTGCAAATGATTAATAGGCAAAGTCCACATTTGCACAGGTGCTGGAAGGATTTGCCTGAATTTTGGGGCTTCCACAATCAAGTAACTTTATTGTTACTACTCAGATCTGCCTCTAATAACGTGCTGAAGAAGGCACTACAAGGCAAGGAAATAGCATCCAACTAGCTTTATATTACAGCAGAGCTCTCTTTCTTAACCAGTCACTACTCTACCAAGCCCCATAATAAACCTCTCTGGGTCACTGGACTTGCATACTTTAAGAAACCAAGAATTTAGGGGGAACTGAAGGGGGAAAAAAGTCTTCTAAAGTAGAAGTTACGAGCTGATATAAATTTCAAGCTGAAATAAGGAAAAAGTTGTGATTTTTCAAAGGTTACAGAAAAACCTTTTCTGCGAATACAGAAAATTAGCAGCATTTAGTGAGTGTCAAGGCAAAACAGATGATTGGAGTAGTAATATATTTTTGCTTCTAATCATAAACTCACGGTTTGTCACACTCAAGAGTCTGCTGAAACAGTTAAAGAAATACTACAACTAATAGATTTCAATTTAGTCATCTGAAACAATGCCAAGAAACTAGCAGCTTTCTCAGGACTACCTTCCTAGTAAAAAGTGAATTATGTTGCTTAAATAATTTGTTTCAGTTAATCATTTAAAATCTATCAAACAAGAATTGTGAGTAGTTTGTATGTGCAGGTTCTGACCAAAAAAAAAACAACCACATTTATTCTAACATAAACATTTGTTAAGGTAAGTACAAATTCGTCAACATTTATCTCAGCACATTACAGTAATTATAAACTATCCTAAGCATTCTAATGGTTTAGTTTAGATAATGAGCACTGAAATAAAAGCACCGAATTTCAATTCCTTTCAAATAAATTGTTAGCCACTCATCAAATTTCAGTATTCTACCTGAAGATACCTAATTGAAGCAACTTGGAAAGTTTATACAATTTTAAGTACCTCAGCCACGATGTAACTTCCTCCTCCCTCCTGCAGTCCCACTGCTCTGTCTTTTCCCCATTCCCTCCCGGAGACCCACTGTCTTCTAAGACCACCTTCTCACCCATGTGGGGCCTCCCTCAACAACCAGCTGACTCTGCCAATATGTACTCAGTTCCTGCCAATATGCAGCTCTGTGTGACTCCCCAGTGCCACAAACGGGAAAAGAAGAAAAAAAAATACCTAAGAATTATGGGCTACATGTTCTATAAAGTCATGCTAATTATTCTGCCCTCCCCCACCCCCTTTTCTTGTTTTCTCCACTCTACTCTGTGGCTGAAAGTACATGTGCATCTAGGTTTATGGCTATACGACCTTGTGCTGTGTACCGGTCTAGAAGGGCTGTGGCTAGAGTCAGCGGTCTGGGTAGTTCCATCTGTGTAGGGCAGGGTTTCTCACGCTCAACACTACTGATACTTTGGGCTGGGTAAGCCTTTGTTGTGGAACTGTCCTGTGCATGGCAAAATGTTTAGCTATAGTCCTGCCCTCCAGCCACTAGACATCAATAGCACTCCACTTTCTCATCCTTCAGTACAACCACCAAACAACCACACACATTTCCGGACATTGTTAAATGTCAGGGGTAGGGAAGTGGAGAGAGAACTATCCCTGGTTGAGATGGTCTGCTCTAGGGCTTTATAATTTGTAAAATTCTTTCACATCCCATATCTTACCCTGGGCTTTATCAAACCTATGTAGATGGGGAACTGGGGATGTAGCTGTGTTGTAGAGCATTTGCCTAGCATGCATGAGGCCCTGGGTTCAATCCCCTGCATTACATATAAAAAATCCAAACCATAAAACTATGTAGGGATTAGCATCCGGTTTTATAGAAGGCTCAGAGAGGACAATAACCATCCCAGGCCTATGTGGCCCTAGGCCCCTCTTCCTTTTGCTATTCCACACTATCTGTCCAGCCTCTATGAAAGGCTCTTAGTTTCCTCACCAGTGAGAGGCTGATCCCTTCCTTCTTCTCCTTCCTTTCCTTTCTCTCAAAGCAGAAAGAACCTTTCCTCCAGAGAAATCCTCTGTGGAAGCCCAGCACATTCAAGCGATCTAAAAAGTCAGCTGCTGTTGGAGGAGTCCAAGTAGCATCCAGATCCTATATCCTGAACCCTACACACCCTGTCCCAGAGGACCACATGTACTCCAGGCCTCTACAGAACACTTCTAGAAACTGGTGACTAATGAGCTCCCTGATGTGACATGACTCCAAACGGCCATCTCTTAGTGAGGTAGAGATGGTCTGTGGTGTAACAGTTAGGGCTGAAATAGGACTTAGTCATGTTAGGAAGATAGACATCGGTGGGCCTGAGGGACAAGGAAGGGTTGTCAAAACAGCATGCACTGCCAGTAATTAGAGAAAGACTTCTATGTATAATACATTTATAATCATTTGTTAGGTCTCAAACCCAAAGCAATCCCACAGAGCACAAAAACACCTTAAGGTTATACATTGTGTACATTATTTCTGGTATAAGGCTATGTGGACATCTAACTCCAGAACAAGACACACTGTATTCCTGGCTGCCACAGCCTATAGACCAATGATACAAGGAAGGGAAATGTTCATTAAAGACACTCTTGTCTTGGACTGGGACCTGGTTTAAATTAAGAATTTATCTTTCTCAAATTTTCTTTCTTAAATTCCTTACATAATTAAAGCTCCTGAGGAAACACTGACCATCTAAAAGGACAGAAAGGCATTTTGCAAATTCCAAACGAACTGAGTAAGTATGTCAATAAGCATCATAATTGTATTAGTTCCCTATACACCAGGTGTAACTTTTGTGTGCATAAAAAGGTATCCAAACTCCACTCAGGACAGAGGCCTTCAGTGCACTGCCTGCCTTCTCAGGCAAAGGCAAAACTCTCTATGTATCTATTTTACAATAAATTCTACCTATTCTTCTGCATGGCCTTTGTGTCTTACTTGAATTCTTTCATCAAGGGCACAAAGAACTGAGGACCAAGGAAGTGAGGGGCTGGTCCCTCGATTCGTAAGGACCTGGCTTCCCAGTAACAGTCATATTCAACGCAAACAGGATCTTAAACCAAGCTCCCAAATTAAAGGGTAGGAACAGACAGAGTGTGTGTATATGTGCACCAAGTGTACAGGACACCAACAGTTAGGTAAATCCAGCAAGGGACATAAACTGGAATCAGAAGATCAGTATAGCAGAAGTCTCATGGAAAAATCTGTCCACTATCCAGAATAAGAAGTGAGTCCCAAGCCCATTATGGAGTCACTTTACAGAAATGACCCTAAGGAACATGTCTAAATCTACCAGGAGCAATTTTCTAATCTGTGAAACAAAAAGGGTGAAACAGATTAATGCTATCTGCTTTTTCCTCCCTGACCAATAAAACTGTACCTTTCAAATAAAAAATTTCACAGAAAATAGATACACAAAACAGACAAGCTGGGCATGGTGGTACATGCCAGTAATTTCAGCACTGTGGGAGACTGAGGCAGGAGGATCACAATAAATGTCTCAAAATAGAAAATGAAAAGAGCTGGGATGTAGCTCAGTGCAAAGGCCCCCAGGTTCAAACCCTAAAATTACAAAACAAAGCTAAATTAAAAACAAAAAAACAGATCAGCCAGGTGTGGTGGTGCACACCTATAACCCCAGCACTGGGGGAGCAAGAGGATCACTGTGAGTTCAAGGCCAGCCTGGGCTACACAGTGAGTTCAAGGCCAGTCTGAACTACATAGTGAGACCCAGTCTCAAAAAACAAAAAATAAAAAGGGTTGGGGAGAAGCTAGGGTTGCCTAGCAAGCACAAGGTCCTGAGCTCAATCCCCAGCACCACCACTCCACCCCCTGCAAAAAAAACCAAAAAACAGATCAGTGTGGAGTTTTTCTTTTGGGTGGGATGAGAGAAGCTGCAGACCTGATTAAAAACCCACTCTCAACCTCCCCTTGAATTCCTCCTGGTAGGACCCCACCACTGCTAACCTCATAGGTGCTTTGGAAGACATTTAAAAACCACTGGACCAAATGAATCCCTGAGGTTCCTTCTAGTCCTCATATGCTACCATTCTGTGTGTAAGCTCAAAGAGGTAAATCAACTGGGGCTACCCAAGGAGAGCAAAACTGAAATATATCCACCAAGAGCAAACCCCATTAACCTGCTGACCAATTCATTAATGAACTGCAACCACTGATGAAAAGTTTAAAGAAATGCTCACTTTACTAACATGCTAAATGACAAAACGGGACTTCATTATTTTAGGAAAATAATCTACAACTACAGAGGAACTGAATGAACTCAGTAATTCTTTTAACAGAAACTGTTCTCATTTATGTATTAAATTATAAAAACTGTGAAGAATCCTCCCTACCAAGCACCATCATCCCCTAGGGATAATATGGATTAATACTGTTCATCATTACATTTCTTTCTTTCTTTCTCTTTTGGTGCTGGGGATTGAACTCAGGGCCTTGGGCTTGCTAGGCAAGCACTCTAACCACTTGAGCCAAATCCCCAACCCCGATCATTACATTTCTGTAACTAGGGTCACATATCACACATGGTGCTCTGTAACTTGCTCTATCACTTTACGAGACACTTTCTGTGGTAGTGTATGTCTTTTAAAAACTTTCCATTGAAAGTATATACAAAAAAGTGTACCACTTGGGTTAAAGTGATATAGTAATGGTACAGTCCTTGTCTAGCATGAGTGAGGTCTTGGCTTTTATCTCCAGCAACTAACTCTCTCCTTCTCTCTCTCTCTCACACACACTTGTAGTATCATTCCATGAATTTTCACTTACTACATATACCCTGTTACCAACAGCCAGAGGAAGAAACAGGTTTACAGCATCTCAGAGACTTGCCTTGTACTCCTTACGTTAAAACTCTCCACCCAAGAATAATTATGTTTTGACTTCAATAACACCATTTTGCCTGTGTTAGACTCACATTAGACTCACATTTTGCCTGTACTGACACAACGCTGCTGTGACAGTTGTAGTTTACTTGTTATTACTGTAATGTACTCCATTAATATACCACAATTTATGTTTCTATCCTACTGATAGCATCTGAGCAGTGTCAGTTCAGTGCTATTATAGTGTTCTACGAACACTGTAGTATAATGCAGGTATGCATTTCCACTGCGTATGCATACTAGGCATTGCACTGCTGGAATGCAGGGTACACACACAGTTTGCTTTAGTGCACACAGCCAGTTTTCCGAAGAGGCTGCACCAATTCACACTCCCCATAAGCAGTATCAGAAATCTAGTTGCTCTATATCTTCACCACACTAGGTATTTTTCACCTCTTTTTTGGAGGAGGGAGATCATCTCATTGGTTATTTTTCATCCACCATTTGGTGGCTATCTTGATTTGAAAGAACTTTTTGAGGTATAATTTATGAGGAATAAACTGTATCCATAAAGTGTACACAATTCAATGAGCTCTGTCATATATTTATGTCATATATGTACCTATGTAACTACCACTAAAATAAAAAAACATAATGTTGCCATTATCTACCCCTCCAAGTTTCCTTATACCTCTCTGTACTCTATTTCTCTCTCCAGTATATCAAATTTTTTTCCTTGCAATTTTTTTTTTTTTTTTTTTTTTTGGTGCTCGGGATTGAACTCAGGACCTTCTGCTTGCAAGGCAAACACTTTAACCACTGAGCTAAATCCCCAGCCCTTTTTTTTAAATTTTTTTTTTGGAATTTTTGCTTTTTTATTCCTAAGAAGTCCTTTCTGACCCAACGTCACAAAAATTTTTTCTCCTATGTTTTCTTCTAGAGATTTTCTGGTTTTTTAGCTTTTACATTTAGGTTTATGACCCTTCCAAGTGGGGTCCATTTATGTTTCTATCTGGATATCCAGTTGTTCTAGCACGATCTATTGAAAAGATTTCCTTTCCCCATTAAATTGCCTATGTCCCAAATGAATTGGCCATATACAAAGAGTGATCCAAAAAATAGTGAATGTGTAAATTTTTAAAAATTTTGTTACAGTAAAAGACACACTGCCATTAATCCCCCTCAAAATACTCCTTCTTGCTTGGAATACACCTATCCTATCATCCTAGCCACTTTCTAAAGCAGTTCTAGAAGTCTTCTTTTGTGTCTTTACAAGGTATGATACAGTGAATGCTGCTACTGAGCTCCACCCAACAAAAGGCAGGCTTGTAAAAAATTATGGCTGTCCTCATCCACCTTATTCACCAATCTGGCACCAGGTAACTTCTGGCTGTCCTCCGAAGTCAAAATGACCATGAAAGATAAATGTTTTGAATTAATTCAGGATATCAAGGCAGTCGTGACAATGCAACCAAAGACACGAAAGAGGACTTCCTGAGCTGCTTCAGAAAGTGACAAGAACAATGGGATAAGGACATTTGAAGCAAGGGGGAATGTTTTGAGAGAGATTAATGGTAATGTGTCTTTTATTGTAATAAATTTTTTAAAAATTTAAACATTCGGTGTTTTTCATCACACCTGGTAGTTATGGGCCTATTTCTGGACTCTTTCTAGTATCTATATACATGTTTCCCTTCTCCAATACCATACTGTTTTATAGCTTAAATCTTGAAATCAGGTAATACAGACCTACAAACTTTGTTCTTTTAAAAAACAACTTCGGCTATTTCAGATTATTCACATTTGCATAAAGAGTTTAAAATCAGCTTTGACAGGGAGTATAGCTTAGTGGTAGAGCACATGCCTAGGATGTGTGAAGCCTTGGGTTTCATCCCCTGCACCTAAAAAACCAAATCCAAACACACACACACACACACACACACCAAAAAACCCTCAACTTTTCAATTTCTATAAACTTGTTTGGACATTATTTTTAAACTTTTTCTTGTTAGAAAAAGATACTATACACTTCCTCAATGAGCTGCTGGCAAAGTAAAAAAGGAATAACATATTAATGTACCAAACATGGTGGTACATTAACAGCATTCATTTAATGTCAGCTTTCTCTTTCCCTTTTTTAGCCTTTAAATAAACATGATCCAAGCTAGCAATGCCCTACCATTTCACTAGTGGGTCAATGGCCATAGTAAAAATATTACCTCACCAAACAACTTTTATAAGTAAATATTTGTATTTTTACTTGGATTCAAAACTGAAATGCGCTTGCCAAAGAAAGCAATTCAGCATATTTACTAATAAACTGTTTCAGGCCACATTTCAGGAAAGCGTAAAACCACAGCTAGAACAAAAATTTAAATGTTTTCAAGTTCTATATAGCGCCTAATTACATTATTCTGTAATGGTAACAGAAAATTCTCTTCTAGCAAGATCACAATGTTCCATCATTCATTTTGCTGCCGCAAATGGAAAAAGTATTTTTGCTCACATTGTTTAAAATACATAAAAGCAAACAAAATATGGCTAGCAATTTGATAATTAACATGTACTAATCTGAAACCCAAATCAATAAACAACTAAAAACCTTTGAAGTATTTTAGTTTAGCCTAATTGATATCACCCCATGAAATGGTGAAGCATCAGTTTGCAAACACAGGGTACCAAAAGGCAATTTTCAGTGAGCCACCAATGCTTTGTGGTAACCCACATTTATCAGATGAACTGATACTTAAAGAAAAACAGTAATTTGCTTCCTTTTTTCCATGACTTTATTCAATGGCCTCTTTCAGTAAAGAATTTCCTGACATTAAATGGTTTTGAACAATCTAACTATACTGCATTTAATTACTGAATGAACACAAAAAATCTGCTGATTAATCCTAAGGCAGTTCAGCTCCTAAGTCATTTATTGTTCTACTTTCTTAGCAAGGAAGGATCAAAGCCAAATCCTTTCTTTTCACGAAGGTGAACACACAGCATTTCATTAACTTTCACCTCTGCTTACTGAGATACACATAACCAGTAACCCACCTCAGGACACATCAAAATTAATAAACTGAAATGTTATTCGGCCTGCCCTCCTGCCTCGCCTACTTGTCAACAGCATACTATTCTCTCCTAGGGAGGCCTGGCATCATCGGCTCCTCACACTCTTGAGCTCTGCATTTTCAGTTCTGTAAATTTTACTCTATACTGGCAAGAGCTCACCTGTCTCTTTTCCACTTCTGCTCCCATCTTAGTTCTAGCTTTATTGCTTCTCAGCCTTTTGGCTAAGATCAAGTGTAGTTCTTGCTTCGTCTCACTGTCCCGTCCTCAGCATGACAGCAATAATATGCTAGCCCATTTATCTCCCTGCCTTCATGCTCGCCCTCTGCAATTCATTCTCATCTACTCCAGTATCTTTCCCAAGTCAGAAATTCAACCATGCCACCCTTCATCTTAACAGTCAAGGAACTTCCTTAAATGCTATACAGAGTTGCCATACAATCCGGCAATTCCCTCCTACACACAGACCCAGGGGAAATGAAAATATATGTCCACAAAAAACTTGTACACTTGATCACAACAGCATTATTCTGAATAGTTCAAAGTGTAAACAAACTAAATGTCCATCACCTGGTAAATGGATGAACAATAGGAGGCAGAGCCATAACGTGGAATATTTGCTAACAAAGACTGAAGTACTTATACATCCAACAATATAGATGTACCTTGAAAACATGCTAAGTAAAAGAAGACAGACACCAAAGACTATGTATCATACTACTTTCATTATGTGAAACGTCCAGAATAAGAAAGTAGATTAGTGTATATTTGGGGCTGGGGGTCTGGGAATGGGAGTAACTGTGTGTGGGGTTTCTTTCAGGGAAAATGAAAATATTCCAAAAGGAGATTGTGAAGACAGTTGTATAATTCTGTGCATATATTAAAATAACACACTTCAAATAGGCAAGTTTATTGTATGTGAAATGTATGTCAAAACAGCAGTTCTTAAAAGAAATCAGCAATGTCTTACTGTTTCTGAAAGTTAGTTTTAGACTGTGTAAAAGAATCTACGCTACCCATACTCAAATTCACATGAAAACATAAGGATAAAGTCTCTATAGATAAACAATGTCTTTAGGATGAAATCCAAACTTCTTAGCAAGTAGCAAAAAGACTTCCCTTAACTCGCTCCACCCATTCTACTCTTCCTACTCTTCCTCATCTTTCGCGCATCGAGACATGAGGCCTCTGACACCCCAGACATCTCCCACATTGACACATGGTAGCTACAAGCATGGGCTTTGAAAGGCAGACAGAACAGGGTCCAACACACCCCTGCAGCATAGCTACAGCTTACAGCCACCATGAGCTTCCATGTCCTTATGGTGGAAAATGGTAAAAATACCACACAAAGCTATGAAGATTAAAGACGATAATGCATGTACAATGTGACATGCTTAGCACAGTGCCTGGCACACATACTGTAAATGCTCAATAAGTGGTAGTCATTCTCATGATTCCCCCAAGGAGCAGAGTCTTTCTCTTCTGGGATACTGGACAATTACTGAGGCCTGGAGTACAGTCTTCCTCAAGGTCCTCCTATTATTAAATTCCACACATTCTCCAAGATGGAACTCAAATGTCACTGCTTCCTTTTCTCATTCCTTAAGGAAGTAAGCCCCTTGAGAGTAGGGCCAGCGACCGTTCATCTGTGCATGTTTTCCACAATGGTTTCCCATAATGGTGGGTGTTAGACTGTTTTGAGACATATGCATTAACAATCACAAATACAGCCAGGCATGGTGGTGCATGCCCCGTAATCCCAGCACTTGGGAGGCTGAGGCAGGAGTTCCAGGCCAGCCTGGGCTACATAGTGAGTTTAAGGCCAGCCTGAACTACATAAAGGGACCCTGTCTCAAAAAAACAAAAGAAAACAAAACAAAAAAAACCACCCAATTACAATTAAGTATATAAACTGGAATACTGATTGCCAGGTTTCCATACCACCTGTGATAGTCAAGATCCATATGTGTTAATTATTTTAACTTATGACCTCTACCCTTCACTTACATGCCTAATTTTCATCAAGTATAGGCAATGTTCTAACTATTCTAGAGATCACGTCATTTTATCCTCACTTCTAACAACCTTCTGAGGCATATACTATCACTTTATAGATAAGGAAACTGAGGCACAGGGACGGTACTTACCAGTACATTTACTTCCAATGGAAAAAAACCAGGAAGAAGAAAAACAAAACACCTGTGCATGCTACCATAGTCCACAGAACTGAATAGCTTGTAACCACCCACACCTTGCATTTTTCCTTGCTGCTGAGATAATAATAAATACTACTATACTTGATACACTTGGCTTGATATACTTGAAGGAAAGCCTTTTTCAAAAAGCATCACAGTGTGGGCCAATCATCTCCCTACACTAATACCTCCTCCCCTTCTTTTAGAATAAACCAGAATTCCTGGCCAATACACAGATTGTAAAACTAGCTTTTCCTTACCCTGGTCTCACGGTGGACCAAAATGGACGGAAAAACGGTATAGCCAATATTAAACCCTTCAAGTAACATTACGGATTCCCAGGATCTGCAAATGAATCCAGGAAATAGTAGAATCATCCTCCCGTAAGTCTGTACTCTGAGGCCCTGCCTGCCAGTCACACAGGTGACAACTTGGTTATGAGGTCCACTGCCCACTGGCACACCCTCCTGATTCCAGCAGTGAGCTGTGGTGGGCCTCTGAGCACAAGGACAGTGCCTGCTTGGCCCACACTTGCAGGCACAGGACATAGTCCTAAACCACAAGGAAGCTGACCCTGGAAATCTCAAAACTCTGCAAACTTCATCTAAACTCTTACTTTCCCTGGGACAGAGAAACCAAACATAACCTGCCATCCAATCCACAACAGTAACACCAAGCTAAGGGATCAACTCTGTTGAGACTAGAACTATTAGGCCTCCCACAGTCATGAGATAGGATGCCCTTTATGCTCAGTAACAAGAAATATGTGTCTTACCCACACTGCAAGTACATATAAGATGAATTTCTCAGTACATACAAGGAAAATGAATGGCACAGGCCCTTGAACTGAGTGAAAGAAAACCAGAGCATTCCATAAATCTGAAAAAACTTAAAAATAAATCTATAAAATTAGCAAAAACCATTAATGACACAGTCACATAAAACTAATGGAACATGCCATTCATAAAGTGTAATATTCTTCACTCCTTTTTAATTTCCTGCAATGAGGCTTTGGCACTACTGCTTAAACCAACATCACCCTCTACATACTTGTTTAAATACAAAAGTGATCTCTGGTTTATGTTTCTGGGTTGACTACTCCCAAACATTTCCAATACTTTGTTATTAAGTTCTACTGACAGTAATTTATGTCCCCCAATGAAATAAAAAGTTGGTAAAAGTCCCAAGAGTTCCAGGGCACATGATCAAATGCAAACCAGCAGAAATTAACATGCAAATCTACTTGGACTTTTTCATTTAAATGTTAATTCATTCAGTCGATAAGCACATTAGGTAGCAAATGTGGCAGAAAACATAGTCTACAAAATTCTCAGCAATGTATGTCATTCACTTGACAATAATTACCATATGCCTCCCCTACCTGGGGGCTGAGGGACTCAGTGAACAAAACAGTCTAGTTCTTAATGGAGTTTACATTCTAATGAGGAGAAACAATCAAGTACAGAAATAAACTGCAAATTTCAGATGGTGATATGCACTACTAAGAAAAATGATGTGATGGGGAATAAATAGGACACTTAGGAACTTCTTAAATGTGAATAGGGTTATTAAAAAAGAAAGATAATCTCAAACTTTATGGATGAACCAGGGAATGCATGTGAGTGGCAGGAATAAGAATCGAGGTTAAAGAGAAGGACAAAAACTGAAGTGGAAGTACGGGGTGTAGCTCAGTGGCAGGGCTGGAGGCCCTGGGTTCCATCCCTAGCACCAGCAAAAAACCCAAAAAGTTGGAGAAGAGAGGGAAAGACAGGAACAAGGGCTGAGAGAGAGAAAAGAGAGAAATGGACATATGGATAAGGGTCTATCGTGCCCACTGCTCAGACCTCCTGTTCAAAATCAAGGAGGTGCATGGGGTTTTTTAATCCATGGTCTTAACCTATCAGGTCGAATAATAGAAACCACCTATTCTTTCACACACAAAATAATACAAATAGGTATTTCAACACTAGAATTTACAGGGGAAACAGTACTACTTTTCTTAAAATAGTAATAGAGGGAAGGGTATAGATACACTGCAGATATAGCTCTCCCTGCAGGACAGGAGAACTTTCTATTCAGATATTATTCAAAGAAGATCCTTGAAGAATACTTTTGAAGAGAACCAGTGCATGCTTAAGAAAGCTACCTAACTCAGCAGCACAGCATCTACACTAAAGATATGCAGTTAGCTGGGAGTGAAGGCTAAAGCAGCAGGACTGCCAGCCTGGACTACATGGTGAGTTCGAGGTCAGCCTAAGCTACAATAGCAAGACTCCTTCTCAAAAAAAAAAAAAAAAAGATATGCAATGAAAATTGCCACTCTTTGGACTGGGAGTACATAGCTCAATGGTAGAACACTTGCCTAGCACCGGGCCCTGGGTTCAGTGCCCAGCATCACACACAAAAAAGTCACCTCTTGGCAAACCTGTGGAAAAAGAATGAAAACACTTTGTGTAAGACAAGCAAACGTGGAAGAGCTCACGGAAGTTGCTGTCCACTCAACATAGCTTCTCTGCAGTTTCTGCAAAGTCAGGATAAGAAATCGTCCAAATGGAGCTGAAAGCCTTCTTCCCTGCCTACATCTTCCACCAAATCTCATCATATCTTATGGCAGGCTGCTGTTCCCTAAGTCTCCATTTCTATACTTAAGTACCAGAAAAGCAAAAGGCCAAAAAGGCTTAGAGAGTTCCAGAACTTCACTACCTACATCAGAACAGGAAGCAACACACTCACAAAAGTGTTCATCCTCATGGTCATAGGGGCCATTCAAACAAAGCCTTCTATGCCTTCCCTCTCACTCTTCTCTTCTTTCTCTATGCCCTTCTATTCGTTCACTAAGAAGACAACCACTCAAATCTGAACTCATTTTCTCCTCAAAACTGAAACCTCCTTCTCAAGTTTTCCTTGATTGCTCTCACTCAATTATGTAAGAAGAAAAACAACCAAAATCATGACTTTTCTTCTCACTCTAGTCTTCTGATCTGCCATCTGATGTAATCAGTTCCTGGTTTTGTTTATTTGCTTGTTTTGTTTTGTTTTTTGTGATACTATGGATTGAACCCAAAACCTTTGTGTTGAACTACATTCCAACTGCACCTACTTTCTTATTTCTTATTCTGAGACAGGGTCTCATTATGTCACTAAATTGTCTAAATTGTGCTCAAATTTGTGATCTTCCTGTCTCAGCTTCCAGAGTGCTGGGATTATAGGCATGCACCACTACACCTAGCCAGTTCCTATTTTATATGTTATACAGTGTGATGAGGTTTGCTCCTAGCTTTTCTGATTTACTTCCAAATCCTTATCAATGACATCGGCACTTACTTGACCTTGGCATCATCTCTGTAAGAAATGAAGATGAGTTAACCAGAAAAGAAAGAAAGAAAGAAGAGGGGGAAAGGTGGGGAGGGAAGAGGGGGCGGGCGAGCTTTTATTGAGTCCTTACTACATACCTGCGATTGGCTGACCTAGAAGGTAAGTATACTACTACCTCCATTTTATGAAAAGAGAAAAACATTCCAGTCTAACCGTTCAGTCTTTACCAACTCCTATACACAGTACTGCCTGCTTCCTCTACTCCAAATCCATTCTGCATAGAACACTGCCAGAACAATACACCCAAATTCCATTTATAGCACGTCAATTCCCTGTTGAGAGTAGTAAAATGCCTCATGCTTCTCTATTTGCTCACTGACTGGTCCATAATGGGATAAATAGTCGTTGCTTAAAATGTCCCATGATTTCCCACCAGCCTACATGTAGTAGAAGCAACAGATTTTAATGCAGAGATGCTGAATATGCAGAATGCATGTAAAAGAAGTCAAAGGCAACCTTTAATTACTTTAAGATAAAATGGAATCTCTCTAAGATCTTTCACAGTCCTGACTTCACCTAAACCACTCTTTCTTTAGGAAATAATGCCACTGAGATTAGAACGCCTGGGATCTAACCCCAGTTCCCTAGCTCTGGCTAGTAACCTCTTCATGCTTCAATTTCCTCCTCCACAAAGGTTCAAAATGACCTCTGCCCAAGCCCTTCTATTCTCCCTGACTATCCAAGCCCAAGCCTTTCTACAAAGGTCAGCTGAAGGCCCAATTCCTTTGCAATCTCTTTGTGGCTGACCTCAGCTCTTCCATTTGCTTGATTTACAAAAGCCCCACAGCACAAAGTCTGAATCTCTCCTTTTTACTTCTTCCTGTAATAGTATCTTACCATGCCTCATTTAATCATTCCACCTGTGTATGCCCCACCTCTAACAGCATCCCACTCATGAACCACAGGGTTACATCTCACCCCCTCAGGTGGTCACCAGTGGCACCATATTAACGTCAACAATATTACTATGTTTCTTGAATACACAGAGAGTGTCGGGCATTGAGTTAAGTATTTTATGTAGTTTTCAAAATGTCCTTTGGTTTCTTTAATTCTTTTAAGTAGATCTTTACGCCCATTTCATAGTTGAGGAAGAGACCTTACCCAAAGCTACAACACTGGTGAGGATGAGGGTAAAGAGAGCAGATAACTCAAACTCAACTCTGTCTACGACAAAGCCAATTTTAAACATCTATATCATACTGTTTAGGAACTAATATTTACTTCTCTCCTAAATGCAAGGTGTAACAATAACAAAAATTGTATTTTGGGGTCATCTCCAGAACGACCAATTTCTAATTAGTGAGCCACACTCAAATCTTTACATAAATGAACTCATTTAATCCTCTCAACAACTCTATGAAATGGTAGTAACTATTACTACTAATTTACAAATGTGGAAACAAGCACAGTGAGGTTAACTTTTCCCAAATTACACTGCTAAGTGCTGTATTCTGGAGTGAAACAGTAACTGTGATAAATTATTTCATTTATTGACTCATTAACAATTTTTACATTCTTCTAGGGGCTGGGAAGACAGCAGAGCATAAACCAGAAAACATCCCTACTTTCATGGAGGTTACAATCTTATTTTCTTCCGAGCATTTTTATTCAAAACCACAATCCTACATCTTCTTACATGCCCTAAGATTTCCATACAGAAATGTCAACTGTGGATCGTAAAAATTAGTATGGAAGAGTGGGCGTGGGAGTCGAAGCCAGAAAAGCTGGATTAAATGCCGTGATTCTGGACAAATGTCTACACCTGACTCTCCATTTCATGCCTGTAAAAAGATTATTTATGATAATGTATTAAGTGGCTGCACCTAACACAATGTAGACATCGAGTACACGGTAAATAAACGAGGTACAGACACACTCAGGTACACACACACACACACACACACACACGGGATACAAATACCTCAAAATTTGTGTTGCTACTGAGCGCACGGCAAAAGACGACCCGGAGTTATACTAACGACTGCAAAGTGACGAAGCTCTAACTTTCCAGGGCCATTTCTCCTTCCAGATCATCATCACTGTCTCGGGTTTCAGGCCCCAGACTACTCCGATTCAGATAAATGAGGTGACAGACCGAGAATGACAGCAATTCGCATCAGGGCCTGACAGCGTCTCTGAAACCCTCCCGATGACCTTCTTCAGAAGGCACTTTGTTTCAGCTGGGGGGCGGCGTGGCCTCCCGAGCAGGCTCCGCGCCCCGAGCCCGGGGAAGTGGCAAGGAGAATTCCGAGCCCCGTGCACACGAGGTCGCGTCCCGCAGTTTTCCCCTCGAAGAGCCCCGCGACTTTCCTGCCACCTGCCACCCCGACACCAACTCCCAGGGCTGCGCCTCGCGAGTCCCGCGTCCCGCCCCGGCAGCCGCGCCCGCTCCCCGGCCTGTGCCCCCGCCGCCGAGTGACCTCCGCTCCGCGCTCGCGCCCCAGCTCGTCCTGACCGCCGAGGCTGCGGCAGGCCGCGCCGCCGGACCCTGCGCGCCTGCCCGGCCGCCCCCTGGCTGCTCGGCTACGGGCCGGGCCTGCCAGGGACCAGAAGCCCTCACCTATCTTCACGACAGCATCTGCCATGCACCGGTCCCACTTCCTGCCGAGGTCGGACTCCGACATGTTCCCCAGCCGCGGCTCCAGCTTTCCTCACGGCCCGGGCCCCGCACGCCGCGTCCCGGCAAGTCTCGCGAGAGCCGGCCAAGGCTGCAGGCCCGGAAGGTCGGCGCCGGCGCTCCAGATATCGCGAGACGAGTCGACGGCTGCCGTTCCTTCCGGTTTGTTTTCCGTTGGTAATTAAGATGACAGGTTGCGTGGAGGCCGGAGGTGACCCTGACCTTGGAGCTACCCCTAAGAGTGGTGAGGCTGGCAGTTTCCTAGGCAGCATCCAGAGCCGTGGCCATTGGCCGTTCCTCTGCACAAACTCCAGGGCAAGAGAGGGCACAGCACTGGATTAATGCATTCCCTATTTCTAGTCGTTCATTCATTCACTCATTTATCGCAGCGGAGTTCCCGCCCCCAGCACTACCATGAAAACTGCTCTGGCAGAAGTCACCTACTGCCAAATCAAGTGGACACTTTTGTGACCTTTATACAGCATTCTACCCAGCTGTCCCTCTCTCCTTAGCTTTCTTGTCCTCTTCTCTGTTCATCTGACTCCTGTGACATCACCCTGTCCCCTAACTCTCTTTTGAGTCTTCTCTTGGTTTCCTCCAGGGATGCTTTTTTATTTTATTTATTTTTCTGTCAGCTGTTTAAAGAGTGTTGGTTCTTAGGGTTCCATCAATCCACTTTTCATTCTGTATAGTCTTCCTGCGTCAAAGAGGTTTACCTCATGCCTACTATTCACATATATGGTCTCCTTGATTTTTGTCTTCCCCAATAGCATCACTGATTTTAGTCTTCTCTATCCTTCATCCTACCGACAAACATACATTTGACCATTTTCTTCCTCTGATAAGCTGTCAATGACTCCCATTCATGTATAGGCTATATCTAAGCTTCAATGGTGTCCTCATCACCTACTCTAACAGATCTTAGAGTTGCCCCCAACCCCATTATCTCACAAGCTTACCCACCCTTGGAGTGTTCTCCACCTGGCATTGAAACACACTGTTATAGATGATATTTACCAGTAGATCTAGAAATTCTTTAAGGACCTGAGCTGCCCTTTCATCTGCCCACTTCCAGTTCAGAGCTCAGTACCTTGGGCAGTATGATCTTCTATGCTGAACTGAATTAAATAGATGTAAAAATGGCTGAATATATAAGTGAATGATGAAATTAGTTAGAGAAAAAAGTCCTGTTCTGGGGAAACTACGTAGTGTAGCATTTGTGTTCAAAAAGAAAAGGAAAATTAACTTCACTGAATACCTATGATGTGTCCCAAATAGCACCAGGCACTTCACATAATTTCACTAATCCTCACACCAGGTGGAGATTTGCATCTCCATTTTACAAATTGGGAAACTGAGTCTCAGAGAAGTTAGGTAATGTGGAAAATCACAAAGCTCTGCACTGTGTAGATTTAGAAACTGACAGAGACGTTTTTATTGGATCAAGAGAGTTGTAAACTTTTGTAGGAGGTAGAGAGCAAATTACAAAAGCCTTCAGAGGTAGATAGTATAGCCTGGCTGTCAGGGTTCAGATCCCAGCTTTGCCATTTCCAAGCTTTGTATCTTCTCTTCTCTTTCCACCACTCCTCTCCTAGTGCAGTGTTTGCTCACTACTATATCCCTGCCACAGAACATTGTCTGACACATAGTGTTTGCTTGATGAATATTTTTTGATTGGATGGAGAAAATGAAGAGTTTTTAAAGAATAAAAACCAATACAAATGGAAAAATATTTTTTAAAAAGCCATACATACGTTCATTGTAACTTAGTTATATGTAAAGTGATTAAAAATAGCTTTCTCGGGGTTGGGGCTTTAGTTCAAGTGGTAGAGCGCTTGGCCCTGAGTTTGATCAAAAAAAAAATAGATTTCTCAATGCTGGAATTACAAACATGGAAAGAAGGAAAACTTGAAAGAACATTGCACTGTTGAATTGGAATTGAAGTTGTCAGTATGACATCACAGTATTTACTATAGTAGAGACAAATATAAAAATAGAAGTGAGATGTTGCAGCACAGGCCTCTAATCTCAACACTTGGGAAGCTGAGGCAGGAGGATTTCAAATTAGGTGCCAGCCTGAGCTCCACAGCAAGTTCAAGACCAATTTAGATTACATGGCAAAACCCTGTCTCAAAAAAAAAAAAAAAAACCTGTCTCAAGGGGAAAAAAAAGATAAAAAAAAAGATACAGATACATCTGTGTGTTCATGTATGTATGTATGCATATGTGTACATATTTCTCGATTCTATAAAAAGAACCTTAAGGCAGTGGCACATAGTAGCAATAAATAAGCCTCGATTTTGGCTTCTAAATAACATTCTCTACTAAACAGACTAGCAGTCCTCAGAGAAATAACAAAGACTCCAGGGCTGGGGCAGGAAAGATACAGCATGAGCCTACAATATCTTGTGTTGCAAAATAAGGAAATTCTTTTCAAAGTGTGACAGTGAATTAGCCAAATATGAGAGTGACTTATCAAAATGTTTTAATAACTACAAACTGCCTAAAATAGTGCTTGGATCTTATTTGGAACTCTATCTAAAGTCTTTACTATTATCACTAGTACCTCTTTCAATTGTCTGGCACAGGTTTCTCAAAGACAGAAGTTTGTGTTTCAAATGGGTAAAGACAGACTTGCAACAAAAAAAATTTCACAGCAAGAGAGGCAGCATCTTTTTTCACACTAGACTGAAGGAAATAAAAAAGGAAAAACGATCACATCAGTAGACTAGATTTTAGCCTCAACTTGTTCATCAACTAAACATAAGGCTTTTGTTTAGTTTACAAGGTTGTAAAGTCAGCTTCATTAACAAGGCAGATTAGACTATTTTATAGCACAGCACCTGCATAAATAAAGGTCTTTTAGATGCTAGTGATTTTTTTCATAGTTTCCCTTCAATTAAAAATGAATTTATTTCTTAAAGAGAGATTCACATTTTTTGTTTCATGAGAGATTTTAAGTCATTTTGCCCCTTCAGGAATGTGTCCAGAGTCAAATGGCTACGACGTGGCTGTTTCCTTTGGTTCCAACATCCAGGTACCCACTCGCCTGTGTACGTGTGAACTATAACGAGCATACAGGAAACTGCTGAAAACACAAACACAACTTCACAAATTGTTGGAAAATGCACGTTATAGCATCCCAGAAGCTCCTTCCCTGTGTATCCTTTGCCAGATCATATCTCTTCCCTCCCTGCATATAATAATAACTTTTATGTCACTCCTTTTCTCGCTTTTCATCACATGCTGTTACCTGGGTCTGAGGACATAGCTCAGTGTGGCCACTGAGCTTACTTACACTGAGCTTACACATGCTTGCTGAGCATGTTTAAATCCCTGAGGTTCAACCCCCAGCACTGCAAAAATACAAATAAATAAATAAACGTATTAATTTTATTACCTGGTTACACATCCTTAAGCCACATGGTTTAATTTTACCTGGTTTTGAACTTTGAATAAATAGCATCAAATGTCTATAGTCTATGGTATTGGTCTTCTTTTGCTCGTTGCAATGCTTTAAGATTTATCCATGTTGTTGTGTCGACTTGAGTTCACTCTGGTTTATTGCTATGTAGTATTCCACTATGTTCTATCCGTAATGGATATCTGGGGCGTTTCCGGTTTGGAACTATTTCCAAAAGTCTTCTTATACATGTATCCCGATGCACATTGGCATATACTGTTCTTATTGGATACATAAATAAGGAGAGCAATAGAGCATGCATATCTTCAGCTTTGCTCAGGACTGCCAAACTTTATCACAAAGTAATTATTCCGCTTTACATTGTCACCATAAGTATATGACAATTCCTGTCACTTTACACCTCCACCACAGTTGGTTTTTAATTACAACTTTAGTATTATTGCCTATGTGGTAGGGGTGTTGTGGTCTCTCATTAGGGCAGCCCTGATTGTTCCATGTGATTAAGCTACTAGATCTTGTGTTCTAAGTACATAATATATACATGTATACGTGTGTATATATGTGCAGACAGATAGGTAGATGGCCAGATAGACAGATATTGAATATATGGCACAGCAGAAGTGGGAGTTTAGCCAAATCAAAGCATTCTTGAAAAAGGAGAAGATGGCAGACACTTAACGTCTTGCTAACTTGAAGCACGGATACTGAGTTGAATAGTGTCTTCTCAGCTTCATGTTCTTCCCAGAACCTCATCTGGAAGTGCATAGAGCCAATGCAGATTTAATTAGTTAAGATTAGATTGTGCTCAAATAAATCAAAGACTAAACCAAAACAACTGGTGTCTTTGTAAGAAGGGGGCGCGGGGGGGAGGGGGGGGACGGACACGAAGCTCAATGGTAGGATCCCTGCCTAGCATCTGCAAGACCTCAGGGGTTCCAGCCCAAGCACCACGAACAAACACACAAAGGAAAAGAGCCACAGGCACAGAGGAAAGATGCCCATGTGACGACAGAAGGGGAGATTTGATTTACATAGCTGCAAGCCAAGGAACACCATGGATCACCAGCAATCACTAGAAGCTAGGAGAAAGGCGAGGGACATGCCTGAAAAGGAATCAACCCTGGAACACCTCGATTTTGGCCTTTAAGCCTTCAGAACTGAGAGACTACATTTCTGTTGTTCTAAGCCACCCAGATGGTGACACTTTGTTGTACTGATCCTTCATATTGTATAGCACAATTCACGGTTATCTTCTGTTTCTATTACATGTAATAACAGAGCTGCCTGGTGCACCACAGACGTTTAATTAATAGTTCTTAAATGAATGAAGAACAGGAATAATATCTTTTCCCACTTTTATGTCTCTAGCACTAGCCTAGTCAGGTACAGAGTGGTGCTCAATCGATGTTCTGTCCTCACATCAGCATTGCTTTGCGGCCAGAAGTTCCCAGTATGGGATACAAGCTCAAGTGTCAGAACCCAAGTGGGTTTGGGTATAACTTTGTGGTTAGTATGTGTCTGAGTAGACCTTAGAGAGTTTAATTGTGAGGAAATGCTTGGAATGGTGTGTTTGAAGGTGGAATTTCTGTATTTACCTTTATTTATTTGTTTATTTATTTCTGGGGGTGGGGAGTGCTGGAGATTGAACTCAAGGCCTTGCACTTGCTAGGCAAGCACTCAACCACCGAGCTAAATCCCCAACCCCTGCCTATATTTAAAGGTTACTCAAGTTACATATAATTTGTGAGACAGCATGAGCTTGAGCCATATCACTGAAATACTTTAAGTATATGAAATTTAGAGTGAGAGTGAAAATGGAAACATTACAGCTTGAGTATTCATACTTCAAAGAATATGAATTTCAGAATCACGCATTTGTCCTCAAAAGAGCTTCCCTGGCTAACTTACTGTCAAGTTGAAATTTTAACTTGGATTATATCAAACTAGCTAGCCCTTGCCTGTTCTGTTTGGTTAATTAAAAATTAGGGCTTGCAGAAATGATTTCATAGTCAATGTAACCTGTTTGGTAGAGAAAATATTTCTAAACATGAATCTCGGATGGGAGGAAGATGCATTCTTGGCAGGAAACAGGTTGGGTAGCCTGTTAATTTCTCTTCTGTCTCACAGCCAAAAAGTATCTCAACCCTGAAATGGCACTTCTGTCTGTCTGCTTCTAAAACCGTATCTTCACACAGGGGGTTGACTGATAGGTTTTGGAGAGTCTGTCCGTGAATCCCTGAAACTCTGCTCTACAAAAATATATTAATATGGGTGCATTTTTTCTTTTTCTTTCTTTCTTTTCTTTCTTTCTTTCCTTTCTTCCTTCCTTTCTTTCTCTTTCTTTCTTTCTTTCCTTTCTTCCTTTCTTTCTTTCTTTCCTTTCTTCTTTCTCTTTCTTTCTTTCTTTCCTTCCTTCCTTCCTTCCGTGAGTTCATAGCTTTCTTCAGATTCTT
>PVJO010011497.1:0-59495 GCA_004026905.1 Hystrix cristata | reverse complement strand
TCCCAGTACCATTTGACTCCCCCTTTGCATGCCCCACCCGGGCACTTTGTACACCTGGATTGTAACACCAACGCCTGATGATGATGCAGTCATTAACTTCCCACCTCTATAGCCAGACTGAAAGTTCCCCAGTTATAGCCTCGTACCTGACCCCTGCCAAAGCCACCGCAGCCTTGCGTCAGTCTTTGAGTAAAGTTTTTGACGTTTGATTGATTTGAACTGCCTTCCTCAGCTCTCGAGGTCATGATGCCAAGCCGCCAGGTAGGGCCTAATCAGAATGGAATTCATTCATTATTCATAGCAGCTTGCTGCCAAAATTGACAAAGAAGTGGCCCTTACTCGATAAAATGATTACATTAAGTTACAGAAAACGTGAGACTCCATGTGGAAGTGACAAGTTCCAGAGTGCTGACCTTCTTCCCTGGGTGAACTGGTCCTGCTGAGGGAGGCTGGCCCTGAACTCAAGTTCACATGTGACAGTCTCCTCTCTCTTCGAAAATGCCTAAAATGCAACGAGGAGATTTTAAATTCACAGCAAAAATCTCATCCTTTCAGGATTAAGACAGGTAGTGAGGAAGGCATGTTGGGATTGCTGTGTGGTAGGGCGTCAGGAGAGATGACCTTGTTCCTGGGGCTAGATTTGAAAAGCTTAGGCCTTTCCTCAAGAACACTGTATAGCAGAGTCGTATAAAAAACAAATTTTACCATGGCCCGGTACAGTGTTCTTTGTACGCCTTCCGGAGTGCTTTGTGATGAAGCCAAAGGCATAAATGTAAAATATCAGCCAGGGAAGCCATTTGGATGGGTAAACCCCTTGCAGGTTCTGAGTCGAGTAGAATGCTCATAAGCCCCTTAGAGAACCCACATCTTCTCTTTGTACCACATACATTAACACATATCCAACAGATGCTCTTGTGTAGACCTGTTCCAGCTGCAGGACCACCCCCCACACACATACTCTGGTGTGTGCAGTGTCACACAGTCTCCCTGGCTGCCGCATGTCCCATGTGCACACACACCCATAGCCCCCCATCTATGTATACACTGGTGCACAATCCCTCTGGCTCCCCCACGTCTCATACACACACACACACACTCATGGGTGCACCCTCACACAGAGTCCCCCCTCCCCCCGTCCTCTACGCACACATACATCCTCTGCAGGAAAAGACATGGAGAACTGCTTTATTTCTGCACCTCACTCTGCCTCCCAATTTTGCTCCCTTAGGACAGAGCCTAAAGTGTCTATTTAATGGATTCAATTACTCCAGGCTCCTGAGACTTTCCGACTTAATTCTGATTGCTTTAAGGTGTCAGACAATTTGGGAATAAAGGGGGGAAACAGCCTCAGATTTTTGAAGGGAAAGTCTTCTAGGCTTTAAGCATCTCTGAAGAAATGGTTGCAACTTTGAGGGGTGACCTGGAAGGGAGGGCTTCTGGGGCTCAGAGCAGTTGCCCTTTTGCTTCCTGTCAGGGTTCTGTCTTCAAGGACAGGGGGCCCTGGGGAAGTGCTTTGCTGCTGTGCATGGCCTCCAAGGCAGGGCCCAGCCCCTTTCTGCCGCCCTTCCTGGGAGGTTGCTGGGAGAAAGCAGCCCTGCCCTCTGCACTGCAGCCACTCCCAAGCAACTTGTCTGTTCTCTGTCCACAGTGACAGTGATAGCTCTTAGAGACTGATCGATAATCGGAGGTAACAGCATTCAGATGGCATTGATGCTGTGCCAGGTAGAGATGGATCAGACCTGCCTCGTGCTCCAGCAGCCTGGAGAGGAGCCTGCATGTGTGTGCTTATGAATGAATGGCATCGCCGGTTTAGGAAGGAGCACAGGGCAAGGTCTGTGGATCCAGATACTTGTGGGTGAATGCTGACTTCACCATTAAGCAAAGCTGTATGACTTTGTGCAAGACCCTTGCCTTTTCTAGGCCTCAGTTTTCTCTGCTGTAAGTAGGGTATGATAATAGTGCCTACCTCTTAGGTGGTTGTGAGGATTAAACTAGTTACAATGTGCAGATCCCACTTAACATGACCCCAGCTCCGGACATTCAGCCAAAGCTCCAAACATCCTGGATATTGTGTTTTATAATTAATGGACCAGATAAAGCAAGGCTGAGAAGCCGGGCGAGTGCTGGGCTTGGGATTTTGGCTTAGCCCCAGGGCAGCAGTTAGAGGGCCCTTCCTCAGCCTTGCTGGAGGTTCCCCCACTCTGCCGCCCACTCACGCTGTGGGGACGCCCATTAGCGCCAGAGTCTCCCCCACGGACATGCTTCTGGCCTGGCTGGTGCTGCTGGTTCTAGGGAGCACACGAGGACGTCCATGTGCCATGTGGGAACCGTGCGCCTCCTCAGCAGAGGCCTGGCTGGCCCCCTGTCCCCTCACCAGCCCTGTTGTGCACCCTCCGTCCTTCCCTGAGCTGCCCTGCTGGGGGTATGATGAGTCCTGGTCACAGCCAGGACCTCATCGGCGCTCACACGTTAAGATGACCCTTGTTGTGTTTGCTTCTCATGAACTGCGACTCCTGGAAAGGGCCGTTGGAGGATAGAGGTCCTGGTTCTGTTTCAGCTCTATCACTTCCTAGCTTCGTGTGTCTAGGCGTCCTGGCATCCTGGAGACTTCAATCTCTGGGAATAGGGACGAAATAGTGGTCTCTGAGGCGGATTAGATGCTCTAATTTTGTAAGGGCCAGGAATGCAATAGATAGCAAATGCGACCCACCCCTCAACTGGACTGCTGAGCCGAGACGGGAAAGTCCCTGCTAAGGAGACACCTCCTTTACTAAAGCCAAAGACAGCCCTGTTGGGCATCTGAAAGCCGGTGAGGAGCGAGAGGCCTGGACTTTCCGGGCACCTCTGCCCGCAGCACAGGAGCCCCTGGCCCCGGCCCGCCCCGGCCCGCTAAGTGTGGGCGGCGGAGACAGTGTTGGAACTGTGCCCGCGTCACACAGCAAGAAACTAAGGCTCCGAGGCTGGGGACCGGCTCCTTGGCGGCCGCGGCTTTACTAGCCCAGGGTGGGCGCGGGTGCGGTCGGCGCCTGGGGGTGGGGTCTCCGCGGGGCGGGGCCAGGGAGGCGGGGCGGCCGCGGCGGAGGCCGCGCAGGGCTCGGACTCGGGCTGCGAAGGAGGCGCGGCGCGGCGCGGTGCGGGCGGCCTCCCTCTCTCGCCTCCGACGCGCGCTTCCGCTCGCCCGCCCGCGCGCTCGCGCCGCTCCGCCCGCCCACTGCCGCGCCGCGCAGGCACCAGCTCGGGCTGGGGCCCTGGCGTGCAGCGCGGGCCTCGGCGGGGCCCTGCGCCCCGGCCCGGGAGGATGCAGCCCGGGGCGGCCCGGGAGCTGAGCAGGGCCGTCGCGCCGGCCCCTACCGGCTCTGACCTCTGGAGCCGCAGCCGCCGCCCCAGCCGCGAGAGACATGACTTCCAAACCGCATTCCGACTGGATTCCCTACAGGTACGCGGCGCCGGACCCTCCTTCCCTGCCACTCGGGGTCACGGGCAGGCCCACCACCCTCCGCTATGCGGGCATGGGGCGGGGTCGCCGCGGTCCCCAAACTCGGGACGTAGGACCGCCTGGCGAGTGGGGCACCTCCACCGTCCCCGTCTCTGCCAGTATTGGGGCAATTGGAGACTCTGGTCTTTCCTGCCCCAGCTTTGGGGTCCCCAAACCTGCTCCACACCCGTGTCTGCCTGGGTTGATGGAAGGGGCGTACGGCCGCCTGAAGAAGGGTACAAACTGCTGTGAGCCCCCTCCGAGGCCTAGTAAGCACCCGGGCCATACGCGTTTATAGCTTGCGCACGCACAGCCATGCATCTGCACACTTGCACCCACAGCGTGTCCTCACGTTGGCCCGAAGATGTCCCAGCGGGTCGGTTCACATTCTCAGAGCATGGATTCTTGGGGACAGCCGATTCTGAACCCAGACCACATGGCCGCTCATATATACACACACCCGTATATTTCTATAGACACCATCAATTCTTGGGCTTAGGCGCATACCTATGTACAGTATCTATGCACGTACAGATCTTGAATCTGTAGAATGACACCTACTGTTCACTCGCAAGTACTACTCAGTATCTTTTAGACTGAGTAATCGGTTTGCTAACAGGCCTATACCTGGATGTACTGCAGCTCACAATACATAGAACTACCCTCGTGTGCTCAGAAGTACTCAAGAACCCAGGCACGCTCAAGGAAGTCCACCTCCCTCTCTTCCCAGACACTGGCCTAACCTAAGGCTGGATGGCTTTTCCACTTGTGTGGGAGGAGGTAGGGTAGGCGCTGGCCTCACACAGGTGCAGGCTTTCCCCATCCATTCTACTCCATTCTCTCTATTACAGGCAAAAGGGCTCATCGCCATGGCAGCGCCAGATCCTTGGCCACCCATTGGCTCTTTGGTTGCCATGGGCTATGGGGCCTTCTGTAGGCCTTCTGGAGAGGCATGTGTGTAAAAAGGGTGCCAGACTGCTAAGGACCACTTTTTATTGCTGCCCCACAAGCATATATGCCCATGAGTGGCAAGATTTAAACCCTCAGTCCCTTCTTATAACACAGCCTGCTTTGGAGAAGGAGCCCAATCCCAGTCATTGACAGGAAGTTCTGACAGAGCTTGTCCCTTGTCCATGAGTCTGTCCAGACAGCATCCCAAATAGAACATATGAGTCACCCATAAGATCTTCTGTAGACATACACATTCACACCTCAGTCTCACATGGATCAGAGAAACATTCCCATTGGGAACTGGGGACTAGGGCTGTGCTGACTCAAAAGGGCATGCATCTTGGACAGGACATCCAGGCCCGTGGCAGGGGTAGTTTCTAGAGCATCCTGGCATTTCTTGGCATATGTCTTCCAAAGATAGTGTGGCCCCAAAGAGTATCACTTATCCTTTCTAGGCTTATCAGAAGTGCCTGGGAAGTACCTGTGGGCTGGGTGGACTCTAGGGCTATGGAAGTACCTGTGTGAGGGGGATTCAGATGCAGGGTAGCGACTGCAGGCTGAGGAAGATGGGAGGGGGCCACTGTGGATGATGATATGTTTAAGGATCTGGAGACTGCAGACTTGACCAGGCTAGCATATGGCTCCCACAGAGCCAAGGACTAAAGCAACTTGTCGAATGAGTACCTGGGTTCTAGAAAGAATCTGCCTCGCACTGGGGCAGGCTTAAGCCTGCTCCTGGAATGGGTAGCCCAGGCAGGTAGGATTTTCTGTGGAAAGTGACTCTGTCCTGCAGGACACTGGTGTTCTTTAAGGAGTGATTGTTATCTGACCTAGCCCAGGCCCAGTTCTCCACACTCCTTTTCCTTGCCACATTCATCCTGGAGCACAGAATCTTGCCACTGTGGAAGCCTAGCCCAGAGGAGCGGGCAGGCACCTTTGTGGCCCTGCCCTACTTGTTTTCTCCATTCCTCTGTCGCTCTTCCTTCTTGTTCTGTGCTAGTGAGGGTAGGTTCCAACGGGGGTGGGCCGTAGTCAGAAGTTGCAAAGATCCTTCCTTCCCTGCTGGGTGTTTCCCAGCACGCACTGAGCCTAGGCAAGGTTGGAGTTGGGGGCGTGTATTTACAAAATGTGGACACCTGGGTTGAGAGGAGGTGATACAGACTGCCTCTTGCATTAACTGGGTTGCTGGTTGCAGGCAAAACTTCTAGTCACAGAGAAATCTGGAGCAGAAGATAGATAAGGCATTTGATGTGCACCTAAGGGTCAGGAGCAGCACGTGTGCACATACTTTGACTGGCACAAGGTTTCCCTAAAGTCACAGCATGTCAGGATTGGGATGTGGTGTTTGGCTTGGAGGAGAGGGGTCAGCTAACTTCTTGTTAGCTCTGATTGTAGGGTTTTCTCTCCTGTGGTAGTTGCAGCTTGCATTCCCTGGGGCCAGCTCATTTTCTTCAAAGCTGTGATAGGTGATGATAATCTTCTTATGAGTAATTTTGCCTGAGTTTGTAATGACCTTGGACTAATCTCACGTTCTGATTTAAAAGGGAGCCATTTTGCTTATAAAGTTGAACAATTGTAATGGTTTTTTTGCCTATTTTTTCTGTTACTACTAACAATTACCATTTCTGGCAGTATTCTTGAGGAGTATTAAATATTGGTAATGTACAACTTTACAACCTTTTTTAAATCGTAGGGGGGTGGAGTCCTGAGCATCAGAAAGGGCTGTGGGCACAGGTTTATTGTAGGACCATGTTGCAGACAAAGGACAACCAACCCGCCCTTGTCCTCAGTGCTCTTGTCTGCATGGTCCTGAGGCCAGCGTCTGTTGTTTCCCTTGCCAAGTCATGAACTTCATGACAGCAGGGACCTTATGTGGTTCCTGGCTGTGTCCTCAGCACAACCCAGTATAGATAAGATAGTCACTTCTTTGAGTCAAAGTGGCATTCTTGGGTAGCCTTTAGGGCAGTGGTGGCAAACCTGTTTGTATCATTGAAAGCTCGAACAAGTTCACTGTCACTGCTCTAGGCCTTCCTCAGCTTTCCTAGTCCCACATCTGGGCTCTCATTGGACCCCTGCTTGCAGACCTGGCTCGAGGTCATAGAAGGAACATCTTAGACAGAAGCATTGTCTCTGAGTGCTCCCTGCAGCATCCCTGCCAAATGCCTTCCACCAGCTGGCTGTGCCTGCGCCAAGTTCTGTGGGGTGCGCCTAAGCATGGCTCTGGGTTCCCTCTCTCTTGGCCCTTGTTAGGCATCTTTTACCACTTACTCACTTTGCTTTCTGGGGAGCAATATGATTGATTATTGTTATGGTTTGTGTCTAGATGTCCCTCCAAAACCTCATGTGGTTATAGGCAAGGTGTTTGCAGAGGTGGCTGGATCTGGATCTAGAGTGTGTGATTACTAAATTAGTCCACTGATTGGTTTGGCATAGTTCTGCTGGGATCAAGGATGTGATACTGGGATCAAGGGTGGGCGTGCTACCCACCCTGAGACGGGTAGCCTAGATAAAATATAAGGGACAGAAAGAGACTTGTCTTCCCTTGCCTACCTTGCTGCCTTCTGCCTGTCTGCCATGCCACCCTGCCTTGGATCCAGCCAATTGTAGACTGAAACCTCTACAAACTATGAGCTAAAAAAACCTTCCTTCCCTTAATTTTGGGTGTCGGGTATTTTGTCTCAGCAACAAGAGCAAATAACTAAGACAATTATTGATTGAGCAATACTCAACTATTTCAATCTGCTGCTGGGTTTAGCCTTACAGATACCCTGATGTGTGGGCCCATCTCTTCACCTCTGGCCATTTCTAGCAACTCAGTTTCCTGTTGTTCTTAAGAAATCAGCCCCGCTCTCAGTCTTCATTTGCATGACTAAGCATTAGCTTCAATTAGAGCACCTGCTCTAAAAAAGAGAGTTTCAGGTGGGTTAATTCTGGGGCTTGTTCCTATGCAGTTCTGAATTACCACAGCAGAGCTGGATAACCTCTAGAGAGAGGTTTCCCAGTGCACCTGATATGGTTGGGAGCCACCAGCTGAAACGGAGTTGGGCCCATCCCCGGAGGCTGGAACTCCTGTGAGCAGCACGCACGGCCCTCTCCCTTCTGGAGCTGCCCCCATTCCTCCCGTGCTCCAAGCAGCTCCTAGGCGACGGAATTCATGGATATGGACTTGCTGGGTCTGGCGTAGGACACAAGGTCACAGCCAGACGCTCTGGGAGGCCTGTCCTTTCCTGACAGCCATTTCTCTGATTCCTGGGTCCAGCAGGGGCAACTTACAGTGTTCTTTCTGGGGGGAAAGAGTGAGGACAGGAAGAGGAGAGGGTGAAGTGGGCACGGAGAGAATGTCCAGATGGTTGAGTCTGTCCCTAGGTTGTCCTGGCTCCCAGGCCTCTGGTTAGTGCTGGTGGAGTAGCTGGAACTTTTAAGGTAGAGTGAAAAGAAAAGGATAGAAACAGGTTTCCTAAACCAGCTGGCCATGTCTGGCTTTTCTGGTTTTCAGGGAAAGTGCCCTCCTCCCTGTGCTTTTGGCCCCTTGCTGTCAATCATGGTTCCCTTCCTGCGTATCTGTGAGAGCAAGTAGAACTAGAAGCTCTGGCTGGCTCCCTGGGAGGTAAAGCTGCCACCTTGTTGGCCCTGGCAGAACAGGCAGATAGGTGGACACTGCAGACTGGAGCTAGTGGCTGGTGCTGTCCTAGGCCTCCTTGGTCTGGTCCCCAGCAGGAGGTGACCATAATGAAGGAGCTGCCAGGGTCAGTGGGAAGACCCATCCATCAGTGCCCTGTCTGTCCGAGTCTCTTGGCGGGGCTGCAGCTGGCAGCCTGGGCTTGGCAGTGATTCCATAATTGGCGCTGGAGTCATTAAAAAGCCATTACTGTCTCCCTGCATGGTTATCATGTAGTATAGCCTAGAACAGTGTCCATCAGAAAGCCTCAGACTGGGAGGTGTTGGTGAGAAAGACAGACACCCTAGAAATGGTGCTACAGTGGAGATGAGGAGGCGGGGGCAGCTGGGTGGAGGCGGAACGGGAGCTGGGCCTGCTGAGTGAGAGAGAGAGAAAGAGAGAAGCTCTAGTTCTGCTCTCCCTAGGGATGGCCATCATTGTTATCATTGTTCACCACATAGTGCTGTGTGCTGGAGATCCTTTGTTATTCACTCAGGAGAGATGTTGTGTGCTTGGATGCGTTGTCCTTAGCCAGGAACACCCTCCTGGTACAAGCTCGTCACTTCCAGATGACTATGGTCTGCCTAGTACCCTTGCAGTTCCCCTAGAAACCTTTCCTTCCCCAGGAACCCAGTTTTATCTGCGTGTTATGCCCACTCTTGGAGCCTCCTGGTGTGGGTGGATGTATTGTAGGCCCTCCTGGATGGGCCTTCTCAGCCAAGCGCACGCTGCATGCTGCCCCCGCCATGCACACTCCTTTCCTTCTGGATACTGGAACACACCTGGTGGTGAGTGAGGTGGTGGGCAGCTCACAGGGCACTTCTGAGGTATCTGAGGTTCTAGTATCTCTTTTCAGAAGCCTTGTTCATCCATCTTTTTCCGAAGGCCCTGGGTAAGTCCTTCCTACCTGCAGTCTTATCTGGTAGTCAGTGTTACTAAAGCTCGTGGCTGTTTGTCCTTCCCTCTGGAGAATGGGGACAGGAGGAGAGGAAATAACATGTTTATGGAAAGTTGCCTCTTGCCCCAGGCATAACTGTGTGGAATGTCCACAGCAGTGTGGCAGCGCCTGTGGTAGGCAGCCATCTCCCTTGCATGCATAAGGACATCAGGGGACACGGGTCAGTGAAGCTGAAGTTTCTGGAAGCACTTTTTGTCAGTTGAGCTGCTGTGAGCCAGCATTTCTGGAGGTGGCTTTGCTGATGTGAGCCTTACTGCTCGGCTAAATGTCCTCTTGTAAACGACTCTAGAAATTCACATCGGCACCATAGAAGCCATCTTGTTTGTCATGCTCAGCCAGGACCAGCATAGGTGTGAGCCAGGTGACTGTGTTTGTCTCTGGCAGTGCCCTTCAAAAGTGCACATGGCTTGTGACATCCCGGTCAGCTGTGAAACGGGAATGGGAACAGGAGGCACGAGAGGAAGTCAGTGCTGCCTCATGAAAGGCATGCAGGGACTTCTGTGGCTAGGCCACTAACATACAGCTGACTGTGAGGATTACAGGCTGCCCAGGTCCAGGTCTGGAGTTCAGCAAGCAGAGCACAGCTGGGCTTCAGACCCCCGTGCCCTGCCATTGGGGCGCCATTGTACAGAGTGCAGGCTATGTTTTGGTTTTTTGTGTTTTTTGGTTTTTGTTTTTCCATATTCTGGAAGCAGTGAATCAATGTGCTCTGCTAATAGTGCTGACAGTGATAGTGAGACTTGAAAGTTAGTCTGATCTTAGTCAGCTTTCTGGTCACTGGGACGAAATACCTGATACTTGCAATTTAAAGGAGGTGAGGTTTATTCTGGCTCAGAGTTTCAGTGGGTTTACTCCATGGTCAGCTGGCTCCAGGGCAGAAATAGCATGGTGGAAATGATACCACACACAGTGTGTCCAGGTTCTTGTGTATAGTGAGCAGAGAATCACAGATGTACACCCAGTGGTGAAAGAAAAAGCGCTACAGGCATTGAAGATAATGGGAAGGTGTGCTCAGGACAAGTCTGTGCCAACAGAAACCAAAAGGTGGCACAAATGGAAAAGTGGTGCTCAGAAGGCAGGGGAATAGGAAAAAGGTGAAGCGAAACCAGGGTTTCAGTTTTTAAAAATGTGCACCCCCACCCCAGGTGCATTGGATTTGGGATAAGAGTGACAGAAATGATTGACGGCTACTAGTCGTCCTAGGGGATCCTAGAATGCATGACTCTCCCAGAGTTCACTGTGTTTTCATCATGTACAGGAGATGCAGTCCCTCGGTATGAACCTGCTACCTGTACTAGGCTGCTCACATCCTGGTAGCCAGGAAGCAGAGAGAAGGGAGGCCCTGGGGAGAAGAACACTCCCTTCCAGGCCCCACCTGCTAACAGCAAGTATGCGCCACCATGATCTCATCACCTTCCAAACGCATGAGGCTTTGGAGGGACATTTGAGATCTAAACCTGTGAGCAGGTGCTTTGCTTGTGGCTCATCAGCCGGGCCCCTGACTTGAGGTACACAGATGGCAGAGAGCGGCGGCCTGGCAGACCCAGCAGGGCCCACAGAATCATGCTCGATCCAGACCCTCAGCATTTCTTCAGATGCTCTAGCTCTCCCTCCACCCTGGGGGATATGCTTTCCATGATGAAAAGCTACTGTCAACCAGCTCGCATTTTTAGGGAGTGGTTCAGGCCTCCAGTCCTGGCTATGTCCTTTTAGGCAAGTGGGCGGTATGAAGAAGCCCAAGGCCTGGAGGCATGACTGTTTGATGGTGTTTTTGCCTGTGATCTTTGGCAGCTGAGGGTTTGGTGAATGGGGGCAGTTTTGCATACAGCCCCACATCACAGGTGAGGCTCTTGTGATGTGTAGAGCAGCCCACAGGCGCCAGGAGAGGCCTTCCCAGATGTCGAGTAGGGAAGCAGTAGCCAGTTAAAAAGATTCATCATTCTTACAGGGTATGGCCAGGGAGGTGGGTGGTGGGCAGTCTGTGATGAGTGGATTCCTCTCTCTAAGGACATGTAGGTCCATGTTTGTTCCAGCTAGAAAGGGCAAGCTGTCAGCAGGAGTTGGAAATGGCTTCACCATTTCTTTGGAGTGATTTGACTTTGTCTTTTCCCTTCAGTATATACTGTACCCACCTTTTCTCAAGAATGCCTACTTCTTACACAGGTGTGTACATGTACACATGAGTGCGTACACATGACATATACTCAACACACCCCTTATGGCCCCACACTAACCTAAGGTGCTTGGGTCCACCTAAGAAGTGTCCACATTTGGGTATGGTTCAGGGGCTGGCTGCAGTGCACCTGTATCAGGGCTGCCCCTGGCTTCTGCGGCCTCCATCCCCATCCTATTCAGCTGTTCTGATCTTGGCTATTTATTAAATTTAGACCTAAGGTATCTGGAGCTAGCAAGATAGCTAAGTGGTTTGAGTTACCATCTCCCTACTTGTGCTCTTCCTGGGAGGCAGGGCAGTTTGAGAGATGAGGCTGCTGGGACTCAAGGATTTGGTACCCACAGTGCTGCCTGGGCCACGTCTGTAGTCCAGGAAGGGTTTGGTGGCTTAATGTGCTGCGCATTGGCCTCTTGTGTCCACCCTGTAGACACCCCCACCCGGTCCTAGCTCTGCCCTGGCACTGGTTGGTTTCTTAGCCTCCTTTTTCCAAATGAAGGGGATCTATTGCCCTCTTTAAGGGGAGTTTGGGATGAGAAGAGGGTCTGCCTCCAGAGGATCCAGCCTCTTCCAGAACGGATGGAGAGGAGGAGGGGAAATCTGGTGAGATCCCCATTAGGACTTGGAGGAAGCAGGCCCCTGGGTTTGAAGGTCGACCTTGGGCCTGGCTTGTGGCTGATGCCTCTCCATGGGTTCTCCCACATCTCAAGTTAAGCCTGATCCTGCTTGGGGGTTGGGGGAGAGGGTCTTATCCTGTTCTTATTGGGATCAGGCTGTGTAGGAAGTCCTTGTCGCAGTGGATATTAACAGGAAGCAAGCTCCCAAAGTTGCAGAAATATGGCCCAAGACCTTCTGTATTGGTTCCTAGATGACAGTTTTCATCCTTCCTTCCTCTACCATGTGGGCTGACAGAGTCTGAGGAGCTGTGATGGGAGGAGTTTAAAAGACTCATGGATACAACAGGCTCTCGGCTGTGTCCTGCCATCTCGTGGGTAGGCCCTGAGTACCACTCTCTCCCTCTGCAGTGTCTTAGATGATGAGGGCAGCAACCTGAGACAACAGAAGCTCGACCGGCAGGTGAGTGAGGCAGGGCTGGGTGTAGGGGCAGTGTCTGGGCTGGTGTCCCCGGGGCCACAGGGGAAGGGCTGTCCCTCTTCCCAGGCTGATCTTGTCTGATGGAGAAGAGAGGTGGGCTCCTTCCTTTACCAGCTCCGTGTTAACCCTGCTCCTCTACACAAGGCTTCGGCCAAGAAGGGACCCGGGGGGACTGCAGTTGGACTGCATATCTGTGCTACGATCCTGCCAAAGCAGCCACCTAGGCTGAGTTTTGCCACCCTTCCCAAGGTCCCAAGTCTTGGGGTGCCTTGGTTCAGGGAGGGCTTTGGACTCCAGTGCAACCCTTGGAGCCCAGCCCAGGGTGCAGGGCCTCTCCCCAGCCCCACCCTGGAAGGCCTGCCCTCCTGGTGGTGGTGAGGGCCAGCCCTTCTCTGTGCCTGCCCTGTGCCTCTGTAGCGGGCCCTGCTGGAGCAGAAGCAGAAGAAGAAGCGCCAGGAGCCCCTGATGGTGCAGGCCAATGCCGATGGGCGGCCCCGGAGCCGACGGGCCCGGCAGTCAGAGGAGCAAGCCCCTCTGGTGGAGTCCTACCTCAGCAGCAGTGGCAGCACCAGCTACCAAGGTACACCCTGCCTCCTTCCGCTGGCGGCCAGCCTGAGAGACCCCTGCAGTGTGGCTCCACACCCCAGCTTTGGGGAGCCCCTTTGTGGCTTTGGGGAGCCCCTCAGGGATTTCCTGCTGACCTGAACAGGTGGAGGGCTTGTCCTGTTGGGATTTGCCCATGCCGAATGTGTTGTCCAGCCCAGGTGGACGGTGGAGTGGGGTGGGCAGAGAGACAAGGTTCCTTTAGTGTTACAGTCTTGCATATGCTCAGAATGTCACCTCCTGAGTCAGCTGTTGAAGCCAGAGCCTAAAACTTTATGAATCTGGGAGTTCAAGGTCTGGGTTTCTAATCTGGAGCATTGCACGGAGAACAGGAGGCAGTACCTAAGAGTGGAAGAGTCTGCTCCCCACCAGTACTGTCTGCTGAGAGGAATCCATCTCAGCATCCTGGCCCACCCCAGCTGCGGTCTCCTGGGACATCTGTCTGTTTTCTTCCCTGAGCTTTCTGCACCCTCCATCTGCCTGTCTTTTGACGCAAAGGTTCCTGTCCCTGTCAGAACGCCTTCAGAGCAGTAGTGACCTGCAGCCTCCCACTGCTGTCCTCACGCACTCAATTCTTGGCAGAGGCCACTTTCACCACCACTTCTGGGGAGGGGATGGCCCCTTCGCATCCCTGCATGCAGGACTCTCCCTCCTGGGTTTGGCTGAATGCCCTCAGCCAGACAGAAGAGGGGTCTCTAAGCTTGAGCGATTTAGCCACCACTGCCCCCTGCCGGGCTGCTGCTGATCATGCAGGTAGCTACTCCATCAGATTCAGTAATAACTTTGAGAAGATTGCAGGCAGCTGTTTTTTGCAGGTAGAAGGCAACTGTGGTGCTCCCTTCCCTCTGTGGTTCTTTCTGACCTGCAGCCTCCAACCATTGAACTGTTGGTTTTGTCTCCCTGCCCTGTAGTGTCTCAGGTTCTGCTTTATGTTCTTCTGACCACCCAGTGCCTTTAGAAGGCAGCAGTTTGGCCTCTTTCACCTACCGCCTAGTTTGTGGTTTGCATGCTGTATAAGCGTAGTTCGCACCGTGTGTACACAGGCTCTCTGAGGAAGCCCGCCTCATTCCTGACAATAAAGCTGTCTTTGTGCATTTGCAAGAGCTAAGTGTGGCGCTAGGTGCTTTGCTTGCATTCTCCCTGCTTGCTCCCAGTGACTCACGAGCCCCACATGGTTGATGCGGCACGGGCTTAGAGGGGTTCAGCACCCTGCCTGGGGTATACTGGTAGTGAGCAGCAAGCCTAGACCAGATGCTGGCCCGACCAGACTCCAAGTGGTCTTTCCATCGTATTATGCTGCCTCCCCCTGCTTCATGGCAATTCCTTCTTGTGTATCTCAGGTTAGCACTCTGGGCCTCACCTCGTATGTTTCTAATCCACCTGAGAGGCCCTTCGGGGAGGACAGGGACCTGAGCCCAGCTGCTCCAGCAGCCTCTTCACTCTGGGGGAGCCATCCCAGGGATGGCTGGCCATGCGCTCTGAAGGAAAGGCAGCCACTGTCTGGGGGCCTGTGGAGCTCGGCCTGCTGCTGCGTGGGTACCGCAACCCCAGACCTGCCAAGCCTGGCGCGTTGAGCCTTCAAGGGAGGCATATGGGATGGGACCCTGACACACAAGACTTGGGGCCCTGCCACTTAGTGCTTGAGGCCCACATCTTGATGAGTCGGTGATGTGGGGGTGCTTGGCAGGGGTTTCTTAGGCACTGATTGTGGGCCTGGTGGGGCCGAGTGTACAGATG
Source organism: Hystrix cristata (assembly GCA_004026905.1). Lineage (NCBI taxonomy): Eukaryota > Metazoa > Chordata > Mammalia > Rodentia > Hystricidae > Hystrix > Hystrix cristata. The sequence continues at coordinate 44,848 of PVJO010011497.1, read as the reverse complement.
GCTGTGCCGAGAGAGAGAACCTCCCAAGGTGCATGCTGCTGCAGCAGAAGATGGAATTCAGGTCCTGCTGCTCTGGGTTATTTGTTCACTTAGGACTGTGGGCAAGTCATTTAGCCTCTCTGGATCTGTTTCCCCCACTCTAAAATGAGAAAAAAAATCTGTCTTAGGGCTTTGAAAAATGAAGGAACTGCAGTGTGTTCTAGTGTTCAAACTCAGCTGATACTATTCCCCTGCTGAGACTCCACACCAAGGCAGGCCTCCAGGGGCCTTCCCCACTAGGGACATTTGACATTCATGCGGTGCATGGTGCCTCTCTAGGGACCCAATCTCTGTCTGTCTCTCAGTGAGGCAAAACCCTGAGGCGCGTGCTCACCCAGATGCTGACCTGGGAACTGGCATTTCTGAGCCTTTCCCTGCCCCTCGCCTCCTGCTGTGCCCTCTGTCGGCTCTTGGCGTTAAATACAGGGAGCCATTCCAAGAGGGAGGCGAGGAAATGAATGCTTCATCCCAGTAAGGGTTTTACCTGCTGGCCATCCTCAATTGTGGTATACACCCGTCCATTTCCTATAATTTATTGAGGACCTGCTTTATGTCAGGCTGTGGATAAGGAGCTTGGGTCCCTGGTGAGCACAGACAGGTGTGGTCTCTGCTTTCATGGACCTTATGGTTCAAGTGGAGAGACTGTTACAGATGGTCACAGCTGGAAAGAAGCCAACTCTGAGGGGAAGACAGGGTACCTGTCTGCCTAACAGCCAGGGATGGCTTCCTTGAACTGCAATCTGCAAGATGGGTGGGAGTCACGCAGACAGGGGGTGGCAGTGCATGCAATGGGAACAGCAGACCAAGGGCCTGTGGCGCTGGGGAGTGCAGTATGTGCAAGGTCTGAGAGCTGGTCTGGCTGGAACGCTCGCTGCCCAGGAGGTGGTGTGTAGTTAGGTCAAGAGGGAGGGAGATGGAGAAGCCAAACATGCAGGCGAGTATGAGTCTTCATCTTAAGAGCAGTCACAGATTGTGAGCAGATTGGGGCCCTGCTCTGCAGGGAACTGGAGCCACCAGCTGCAACCTTTCTGAGACCTCCCCATTGGGGTGTGTGGGTCTGTTTATCCAGGAGACCTCCCTCCAGGTGCTCCCACAGGCTCGATGCCTGAGGGCCACGCAGGCTCCTTGCGCTTGCCCTGGCTGTGGTCTCGTCAACAAGATGCAACCTTTGTGTCCTCTTCCTTCCTCTCCCGTTACCCACATTCTCACAGACGTGCCCCACCCCTGCCTGGACTCAGAACAGTTTGCTGGCCTAGCACTTTGGTTGCTCTGTTTGTTGACTGACTACAGCTTTGGCCTGGTGTTGACTTCATCACCTGGGGCTGGGGCACCACCTTCTAGCAGGGCCTGCTCCGGACCTTTGCCTAGTGGGCACAAGGGGGCGCAGGAGGAGCACAGGGGCATAGGTTGGGGATGGGGTGGATGGGATGTGATGTGCCAGAAACTGTTGGTGGGGGGGTCTGGTCTCACCCAGTGCCCATTTTTCTCTGTCTTGGGTTCTCTCCTGAGCAGTTCAAGAGGCCGACTCACTTGCCAGTGTGCACCTGGGAGCCGCCCACCCAACAGCACCAGCCTCGGCCAAGAGAACCAAGGCAGCAGCTGCACCAGGGGGCCAGGGTGGGGCCTCTAGGAAGGAGAAGAAGGGAAAGCACAAAGGTTAGCTTGCCTTCTCCACAGTGCATACACACACTCCACCCCCAGTAGGCCTAGTCCTCACTTGTGGGGTCAGGGGGAGGCAGTAGGTCTTCCTAACCGTACTAACTGGCACTCAGGACCCCACTCAGCTGGCCCATAGGCTTTGTCTAACTCATGCAGTGTCTGAGTTGACCTGTGAGTATGGACCACCTTTGCCTCCTGCCCTTCCTTGGCCTGAGCTCCTTCCGCACTGACCTCCAGGCCAGGACTCTCTCTTTGATAGGGGCTCCCTGCCTCCCAGCAGCCTGACCCGCTTGTGCATCGTCAGCTCTTCTGCACACATGGCCTTCCCTAAACCTGCTCCTCCAGAGCAGAGATCCCTGGGGATCCAGGACCGTGACGGTGGCCCCTACCCTGGAGTCCTGTCTCCTGGCCAGACACCCTGTTTCCTCCATCCTTGTTTATGGGCCGTGATTTCCAGGCCACTGTTGCAGATGGACAGTGGTGTATCAAGGTCTATGACCTTCTGGTGCTGGCGGTAGCACTCTGGGCCCAGCTCAGCCAGATGGAGTGGCTGCTGCTTGTGGGCTAGGCCTCGCTTCTGCTGGCAGAGCCGTGACAGTCCGGGCAGGGAGGGTGACATGAGATGAAGATCCACAGTGTTTCTTTAGGCGCCCCCCTCCTGTTTCTAATGACATGTGTATTGTGTGTGTATGTGTGAGACAGACAGAGAGAGAAACATCAGGCACTAATAACTTATAGCTGGCTATGTCCATGAATGATTGTTGGGTGGATCCTTGTTCTCCAGCTTGTTTTCTTCACTGTGCAATTCGTTTTGTAGATGACTGCTGTCTGTCTTAAGAATTGGGGGTATTTCAAAACAACCCTTCACAGTTAATTTGGGGAAGAACAGAAGAACTGCAGCCACACCCCTTCACAGCTTACCAATCATTAACAGGCTGACAGCGCTCATTAGTTTTTTAAAAATCAGTTTTGCAAATCAAGTTTTGCAGAGGGTCTCTCTCCTCACCCATCCCCTACCTGCTTCGTGGACGTCTGAGAACCCAGACCCTCCTCTCCCTCCTCGATGTGACTCAGGAGTGTCTGGCCTGCAGGCACTGGCGGGCCAGCAGCACTGGCAGAAGACAAGTCTGAGTCCCAAGGCCCGGTGCAGATCCTGACTGTGGGCCAGTCAGACCACGCCCAGGACGCAGGGGAGACAGCAGCCGGTGGGGGCGCGCGGCCCAGCGGGCAGGACCTCCGTGCCACGATGCAGAGGAAGGGTGAGCCCCGCGGGGGCCCAGCTGGGACCGAAGCTCAGTCCCAGGTTCTTAGGCAGACCCTTCTCCAAGAACATGGCCCTCCCGTGTCTGGGTCCAGACTCTCCCTGGCTGTGGGGGAGGGGCACACTTAGACACAAATGAGAGGCTTTGGGGCAGAGACTCAGATAAGGCCAAGTTAAGGGAAGGAAATATGAACTGGGGTGATCAACCCATAGCTCAGCTATCTCTCTTCCCAAGAGGCCCGGGTCTGGGGGCAGACTTCCTTTCCTTTTTGCTTTTCCTCATTTGTCTGGTGAGCTGGGGGAACAGGGCAGGCTGTCCAGAGCACGGCAGGTCCTCCCTGGAAGCCTGCTGCCAGACAGGTTCCTCAGCATGAGCCCTACCCTAGGGAGCCGCTGGTACAAGGTAGCAGAGGGGAGAAGCCTGGCAGTGCCATGCACTGACAATCGACTCCAGGGTAGCTTCCCGGAAAAAAGGCTGTTGAGACGACTTGGGAAGGGTGGCATCCCGGGCAGGGGAGGCAGTGGAAGACAGCCGAGATAGTGGCTCGGGGCAGGCTGGGGAAAGATGAATCACTGAGCCTTGCACACAGGGCTGGGAGTGGAGCTGAGGCCGTTTCCCCGGTGGAGTCTGTGGGCTGTGCTGGGCAAGGCCTGTGGCAGGCTCGAGGTCAGAAATGGAGGTTCCTTCCGCAGGGTCAGCTCAGTGCAGGCCTAATACATAGACAGGCATCGTGACTGCTAGGCGACAGGCAGCTGCAGGGACTGAGCTGAAACTGGGTGGCGGGGGTGTCTTCCAAGGATCTTGACCAGCCCCAGCTCATGTGTGTACCTGAGAGAACATGTTCCTTGTGTGTATCTGGATGTGTGAAAGTATGTGAACATGAGTGTACATACACGTGGCTGTGTGTACGTGTGTCAGGTGCAAGCAAGTCAGTGTCTGCACGTGACCACATATGTTTAGGTGTGGGGGGTGTAGCTCCTCTGCACTCATGTCTTCTTCCTCTGCTCGTTCCAGGCATCTCCAGCAGCATGAGCTTTGACGAGGAGGAGGAAGAGGAGGAGGAGAACAGCTCTAGCTCCTCCCAGCTAAACAGCAACACCCGCCCCAGCTCTGCCACTAGCAGGAAATCCATCAGGGTGAGTGAGAAGCTTTAATCCACAGCAGGAGGCTGAGTGGCAGCGTTCAGGGGACCGCCTGCCCATCCAGGGGATGCAGCTGACGGTGGGACACCGTAGTAGGTAGGACCCAGGTACCTATCAGGAGCTTCTCTGTCGGGCCCTTTTCCCCTGGCTCCTAATGTCTTCAGTCAGGTCAGGGGCTGGGGTATTTGGAGGCTGGAGTTGGGCAGGATGACACCTGAGAACGTGTCCATCTTCCCATTTGTACTCCCAGGGATTACTGAGGAGAGGGAAGGACTGGGAAGGTAGCACCTGACCCCCGAGCAGTATGGGCCAGTCCACATCCCAGGGAGCCTTCCCTGTCTCCCAGCACCACCACCGCAGCCGGAGGAAGATCTGCATCCTAGACCTTAGCGCCCTGGGGCTCAGGCTCCTGTTCTCCCTCCTGGCAGGAGGCAGCCTCAGCCACCAGCCCAGCAGCCCCAGAACCACCGGTGGATGTTGAGGTCCAGGATCTTGAGGAGTTTGCGCTTAGGCCGGCCCCTCAGGGTATCACCATCAAATGCCGCATCACAAGGGACAAGAAGGGGATGGACCGGGGCATGTACCCCACCTACTTTCTGCACCTGGACCGTGAGGATGGGAAGAAGGTGAGGTTGCTTTTCCGTGTGCATTTTCACTAGGCAGGCTCATGGGCCTTAGGGCAGTGGTGACAAGCCTGTGGCATGTGTATCACAGTGGGCTATTTATCATTGAAACCTCTAAAAGGTCTGTCATCACTGGCCTGGGGACTAGAATGTGACTAGAAGCTTCAGGTCCAACACTGACCCCTCAGTTCCTGAGAGGGAAACAAAGGCCTGTGCACCTGCTCATTGTAGACCGGTGTATTTGCCAGCATATGTGTGCACATGCACATACATGCATTTGGGAGTTGAAGCAAGGGAGTCATTCGTGTGAGTGGCACCCATGACTGTGATTGTATGTGGACCAGACCGAGCCTGGAACGTGACCTTGCTCCACCCTCCAAGGTTTTCCTCCTGGCGGGAAGGAAGAGGAAGAAGAGTAAAACCTCCAATTACCTCATCTCTGTGGACCCAACGGACCTGTCTCGAGGAGGGGACAGCTACATCGGGAAACTGCGGTACCAGCACCCCCCACCCCTGGAAGAAGGCCAGATGAGAGGGAGGGCAGGGCAGGATCTCTGAAGAAGGCCTCTCCTGTCCCTGAAGATCTAGGCCAAACTTGGATCTTCTACCAGGATGCTCTCTGTCAGATTCAACCACAGCTCCAGTCTGTGCCCAGCTTAGAGCCAGACTTGGACTAAGCTGCTCCCAAGCATGAGCGATGAGTGATGGTACAAACCCAGGATGTCACTGATGGTGCAGGCCACCACAGAAGAGCTGCCCTGGCCACATGTGCCAGGGTTGAGAATAAGCCCTGAAAGGGAGGCTCAGCTGCCTGAGCAGACAGAGCTGTGGGAAGGCCCTCAGCAAGGCCTCACACGGGAGAAGTAGAGTTTGCCGAGGTGCAGAGTTCCAGGTTTGGTATTAAGATGAGATTAAGTAGCTAGAGCTGGGGAAGGGGCTAGGCGGGGCAGTCACTGCGCCCATTCCCACAAGTAGCAGAGTCCTCTTGCCTTTCTAGATGCTGTTCTGTTTGCTCACCTTCAAGAGGGCAGCATCTTTGTTCCCCCAGGGGATCCAGTGGAATCCTGACTTAGCTCCCTGAATTTCCTCCATTGAAATGAAAGGCCCCCTGAGTCAATTCAGAGCAAGTCCAAGCTTTCTGCCAATGAGGTGCCTTCAGAGATGTGGATTGCAGTGAGCAGTGTTCCCCTATGCTTGCCGCTGGCTCAGTCCAGAATACTTTACAGGCTTCTCACAGGACAAACTATGAGCTGTTCCCTTCCCTGGGGCACATGACCATATACTTACTGTGGCTCTCCTTCAGGTCCAATCTGATGGGCACCAAGTTCACTGTTTATGACAATGGAGTCAATCCTCAGAAGGCATCATCCTCTACTTTGGAAAGTGGGACCTTACGTCAGGAGCTGGCAGCTGTGTGCTATGTAAGTTCAGGGTTCCTGGGTGTCTGGTCGCTAAGTTAGACATGAAACCCAGGACTTGGCGCCTGAAGTGCCAGGCCATCTATCACAGTGAATAGTCTAGGCTGGGTGGCGAGGGGCCGCCCTCTGCAGAGTGATCACTGCCTGGGACGGGCTCTAGCCTTTCCTGCTTTTCTTCGGGGCTCAGACTACATGAGGCCATCTGTCAGGGGAGTTCTGGGAACTGTTCCTGGCTCTGTGCAGACCAGCCCAGGAATCTTCTAGAGAGAAGGGTGTAGGGGGCCTGGGTTCTTGTCTGTGCTTCCCTCAGATCACCCCTCTGGATTGCCAGGTCCTTTACATAGTTGTCTCATGAATGTTCAACCTAAGAGAGAGATCCTATTTTCTTTACAGACAGGAAACCGAAGTTCATTGGTTGGGTCACTTGTTAATATCACACCAACCAAACTGGAATATAAATACAGGGGAGTTTTCTCTCTCTGATCTCTTAATTTTTTAAAACGAGGGATTGGGTGTCCTATCGACCTGGACATGGGTGTTTTGGAGGCTGTTGGGACTGCAAAGTTATTTTGCATGATCCTGTGGTGCCACCTGCTGGTCAGTTTTGGAGAGGCAGCCCGAGTCTTAAGTAAAGCATACCTGTATTCCAGAGTGTTTGAGGCTCTGAAGATACAGTAATGAACAGATACATTTATATGCTGAAGGGACTTAAACTCCTAGTGGAAAGGGCAAGCTGTATAACAGATGTGCAAGTGAAATATGTTCCTGATCAATCGTAAGAAGAAAAAATTAAGGGGGTACATAAAATTAAGAAGGGGGGGTCAAGGCATATGTACCATTTTAGGAAGGATGGCAGGGAGGTAACTCTTGAATGAAGATCAGCAGGAAGTGAAAGCCAGAGCCACGTACATGTCTGTGGGAGGCGGCCACGGCCAACGTCATGGATGTCTGGCATGGAGGAGTAATGGCAAGGAGAGTAAGGGATCAGGGCCAGATCATGTGAAAAGAACAAATAGAAAAGAGTAACAACTCCAGCCAGCAGCTCCTGGAGAGTTTTGAGCAGAGGAGGAGAACAATCCAACTTAAGAGGACTCCTTGCCACTGCGCTGAGGACAGACGCTGAGCAGGACAGGCTGGGGGCTGGGGTGCAGGACAGAAACAAGGGTTCCACTGAGTGGCTGTGACAGTGATCTTGGTGAGATGGCGCAGACAGTGCAGGAATTTTAGGTGTACTACAAAAGAAGAGCACCAGAAATTGTTGATGGGTTAGAAGTGGAGTGTGAAAGAGTCAAGTGTGACTCCAAATAGTTTGAGCAAATGGAAGAACTGAGTTGCTAGTAGCAGAAGTGAGTTAGACGGTAAGAGGAGCTAGTTTTGACAGAGTAGAGAGCTAAGAGGTCAGGTCTGGACCTGGTAGGCTTAATGGTGCTTAATGATGCTAGACGTAAGTGGAGATGGTACAACCTGACTCTTCATCTTTATTTCCTTTCTCCAGGCTCTCTATGAGGTAAGTACCATCTTCAGATGGCCAATGCTGAGTTTTCTGTTTCCTAGGAGACAAACGTCTTAGGCTTCAAGGGGCCTCGGAAGATGAGTGTGATTGTCCCTGGCATGAACATGGTTCATGAGAGAGTCTCTATCCGCCCGCGAAACGTGAGTCTGTACCCCTTTCCCACCATCCCCCATCTCTGTGAGCTTCTAAAGGCAGAACTCCAGCTTTGTGTGTGTAGGACATACATTTTGAGAAGCCCTGTCTGGAGGTCAAAGCAGCCCCATTCCAGGGAAAGCTCCCTCTTTGGGGTGGTCCTGATGCCAGGGCTTAGGCCTGGCTCAGATGAGGCTGCTCTCCCAGGAACATGAGACACTGCTAGCACGATGGCAGAATAAGAACACAGAGAGTATCATTGAGCTGCAAAACAAGACCCCTGTCTGGAATGACGACACACAGTCCTACGTACTCAACTTCCATGGGCGCGTCACTCAGGCTTCTGTGAAGAACTTCCAGATCATCCATGGCAATGACCGTGAGTGTTTCTGCCCCTCCTCATACTGTTCATGGGATACCTCTGGCCCTTAGTTTAGGGTTGAGCTCACCTGACGTGGTCCGTACCAGCCCAAGTTTAGGGGTGTGCCCTCCAGGGCTTAGCATATGTGCTGCCAAAGCAAGCACTGTGGCTTATATGGCTTAGATTAGATGTAAAACACTTTCTAACCGTAATGACTGGGAGGCCCTGAAGTGCCATCTCTGGAGCCCTTGGCCCAGATTCTGTGTATTTAGCAGAGTCTCAGGCATGGGAACATCCTTTAAATGGAGTTTCTCTCCTCTGTCTCCTGGTGTCTGTATGCATCCTTTTCTCCTTTGCCAACCACTGCCTGTCTCCTGCCACTTCTCCCAACGGGCCTTTGCTTTACTTCCTTTGGGATTTCCTTGGCATTTCTGCTTCTCACTTTTTCTTTCTTCTTGTGGCTTGGGTGTCTGTCTGTCTTTCCTATCTCCACTATTCCTGCCCTTTTTGTTTCTCTCTGTGTCCATGCTTGTGCCCGGCCCCAGCGGACTACATCGTCATGCAGTTTGGCCGGGTAGCAGAGGATGTGTTCACCATGGATTACAACTACCCGCTGTGTGCACTACAGGCCTTTGCCATTGCTCTGTCCAGCTTCGACAGCAAGCTGGCCTGTGAATAGAGGCCTCCTCGTGCCCGTTGGGGTTGCCCAGCCTGGAGTGGAGTTTGCCCGCCTGCCTGCCTGTGGAGACAGCCCTGCCTACCCTCTGTTCATAGGCCTTCTGCTAGATGAAGCTTTGGCCTTCAGCAGGCACCCTGGCTTAGCCAGCCAGGGACTGACTCCTGCCTCTGATGCTGAGGCAAGGGACTAGTGGGTGGGTGTGAGGGGACAAGAGTAATTCCTTCTGTGCCCCAAGATCAACACACACCTCCACTCTTGGATCACTACCCTGCTGCAGTCATGTTTGCTAAGTTGGGTGACCTCCTCAGCTGGGAAGGCCGGAAGAGGTATAGAGGGAGAGGAAGCACAAGCAGGGCTGCTGTGGCCCAGCCATTCCACTCATCCCAGGAGTCAGAAGACAACAGGTGCCCAAATAGGTTGGGGCACAGTGATAGAGAGTGACAGAATGAATATATATGAATATATGAATACAGGGCACACCAACTTTATGTAGCAAAGAGCTCCCTCCAACTTCCGAAGGCCTCAGCCAGGCCCAAGGGACATTAGGGGAGCAGTGGGGGCAGATGAGTGGCAGGACCTTGCTAGAATGGCAGGGGCCTGGCTGGCTGTGGCTGTGGGAATCAGCTGGTGGCCTAGAGTTTAGCTGACTTGTTTCTCCAAGTTTGCCTGTGCTTAGAGGCACTGGGGACCCAGCTCTCATGGCCAAATGTCTTAGTGGAAGGGCCCTGCAGGAGATGCACCAACGGGCTCCCTGGGAGACAGACGAGATAGAGGTCACTGACCCTTGCTGGCAGTGCACTATTTGCAAGCCATGGCATGCTCCAGAAGAGTCTCCTTTTGGGAGAGACCCAGCCTTGCATGTTTTTGACTGTTTCAGCTCCTACTGCTGTCAGCCAAATCACGGTTGGTGAGGAATACTTTCTTTGGTGGTTCTTTGGAGGGAATGGGACAGGGTGAGGAAAGCACAGAATATTTTAGAACCACAAGAGAACAGAGGTGGAGGAGGACCCTTAGGGATCAACTTGTCAGTATCAGTGAATAGGACTTACCTTGGGTTACCCAGTCTGTTAATGGCACAGTTCAGAACTTCAAGTTCCCTTGATTTTTTTGTTCTCCCTGACCCCCAAGAAACTAGTATCTCCTGCGCTCTGGCCTTCTGGGGCCCATTCTGCATGTGATTTAACTCTAATTCCAGAGACTTAAAAACATCAGAGTTGATGTATAAGATTGAAACCATTTCAGTAGGGAACTGGGCAGTTCCCTTTTGGATGTAGTGTGGCTTTCCGTATGTCAGTGCGATCAGAATTGGCCTGTGCCTGGCTCTTCCACGAGGGCTGCAAATGGGGGGCAGACCTCAGCAAGGCCGCTCCACATTCTCTGTTTAGGTGACAGGCAGCCAACTGTTTCAGGGCTGGCCTGACTGCTTCCTTCTCCGTGGATGGCACCATCTGCCCATTTGTCGTTTACCCCGGTGGAAGCGTCTAATCCAGATGGACGTCAGAAATCTACGGGAAGCAAATAGCAGTTAGACCTTGCTTTAGAGTAGATAAGCTTGAAAAGCCTGAATAGACATTTTGGAAAAAATGAAACTCATACTTTAAACATGCTAGTGAGGCACTATAGGTGAACAAGTTGTTTTAAGTCAAGGAAGATGCACTCACTCTAGCAGGGTCTGCCCCACCTGAGCCATGTATCTCTGAGAGGCGCCTCCAGTCAGCCAGCCTTTGTTAACATGGTCTAATTTCTAGAGCGTTCGAGGACTTTCTGTTTTGGGCCTGGCAGGTCTTCTCTTGAGGAGAAAGACTGGTGCCATCCTCCTTTCTGTAGTTCTTTGGCCCTTCCCTCCCTGACTTTAAGAGGAGGAGACTGCTGACAGTAGAGATGGTGGAAACCAGACGATCTCTCAAGTCTGGTCAGCTGTTTTTCTGGGTTTGTGATTTTAAGGTAGAAAAAGCTGACTGGATTCTAGTGAGAGAAGTCTCTAGCGGCAGAATGGAAAAATCTGAAGCACAATGGAAAACTCTTGGCCTCTGCTCTCTGCTTTACCACCCGGAAGGGGGGGTGGCTGGCTGTCGACAGGGTCAGGAAACACAGGCTGAGCTGTCCAGTGTGGGTGTGGAGAAGGGCACCCTCAGCACAAAGCCCTCCTCTGGACACTGAGTGACAAGCAAGATCAGTTCGGTCACCTGCTTAAGACAGCCTCACAAGGTCAGCTCTTACTGTGCTCCCGGCGATGCTGCCTTCCCCGACCACTGGCCCTCTGGCCACAGGGTCCTGCAAACTGCCTGGGCTCAGGCTCGTACCATAGGAGTTCTTGCCCTTCACACCTTCTGCCCAGATGGTCCTGGACTGGGCGGTCAGTTGGTGGTGGCATAAGCAGTCCCTAAGGGTGTCGGGCAGCGGGGCCCTTAGACGGCTTCCCTGCTGTTGCTCCTGGCTCTATGCCCCGACTCTTCACCCTCTGCCCCAACAGTTCCCCCGCAGAGCGGCAAAGTGTGCGTCCCTAACTCACTTTCCAAGCGTAGCTTCTTTCCGTCTGGCTCCAAGGTGCTCTGTGTCCGTGTGTGTGTGTGTGTCTTCGTGTCTGTGTGTGTTTCTGGGAAAAGGGCAACCTCCGCTCAATTGACTGAGGTGTATGATTATATTTCTGAGGCTGACTAGGAGAGGAATAAGGTAGTTTGGTCCCTTCATTTCCTGGTGTTTGAACAGGAAGGATACTTGGGCAATGAGCAGCTCTTTCTCCAAGGTTCCGAGTGGTAAGAGACCATCCACCTGAAGAAACTGGTGTGTCACATGCATACATCTGAATATATTCTAGTGATGCTGCCTTAAAAATCATGATACTAGTTCAGGGGACGCATGTAAGGTCCAGCCCCATGGTGAGGACGTGTTGGGGGCCAGGGAGTGTTTTAATGACAGGACAGGAAAAAACTCTCAGAGCCCCTCTTCTTCAGTGACAAGTAGGTAACAAGACTGTATAAGCAGTTTTTCCTTCTTTCTGGAAAGAGGACATTTGCCTCTTTGTCCTTATTCAGAAATAGTCCTAAGCTTAAGCAGTAGAGGTGATTTCAAAGGAAAAGATCCATGCTTTGCTCAGCTGGGGCCTTCAGCGGGGAGACACTGGAATAGTCATGGCTCTGTTGTGCAAGCACAAATCCCATTTCCTAGATGGATGTCCTAGTCTTCCCCTACTGGAGTGACCCTGGAATCCCCTTCTCCACTCCCTGCTCCAGCAGCAACATTCTTGCGGGACCTCAGGATTACAGGTGGCCAGTGAAGCTGAATAAATATCTTTCTTGAGGTGCCTACTACTGTGAGTTGGGCCTGACTGTGCTGGGCCCTGGCATATAAGCCTTTTGCAGCCCCAGGAACAGGCCAAGGATTAGGCTCTTGTTTAAACTTAATGGCCACCTGTCCTTTGTACCTCTAGTTTGCAATTTTCTGTCATCTCAAGATACACAGAAGAGAGGCGGAAGCACTGGGACAAATTTGGTTTTTACATTTTCCAACCAGGTGGAAAGGCAAGTTGTCTTACGGAAAGCACTGCACCTAGTAGCTATGTGATTTTGAGCATACCTAGGTCTGTTTTAACTGCAAAATGAAGGTGTTGGACTGTCAAAGCTTGCTGTAGGAATCAGGGTGAGTGAATGAAAGTTAATTCTTGCTTTCATTACTACATTTCTGAGCTCATCACTGTGCCTTCTTTCTTTCTTAAGAAAGACACTGCACCCCTCTCTTCCTCTGTTCTCCTCTCCTCTCTCCTCTGTCAAGGTCCAGGCAGAGCTGGAAATAAGGCCGAGGTCCAGAGTTTCCTACATAACAATTCAGAATGGCTTAGAAGGGGAAGGCCAATTCTGGCCTCTTCATTCCTGCATTTGGTGATAGAGGGAACTTGGTCAGGATGGGTCATCTTTCTCGCTGGGAACACATATTTAGCCAGTTTTCATAATGCCTAGAATGTGTATGTCTATTTGCACAAGACTGTCTTTTCCAATTTTGGAGTGGTCAGACATTTTATTTTTGTTCAAAATTATCTGGAGTTTTAGACAAACTTGCAAAACTGCTTTTATTAAGTGACTTTTTGAATAAACTTTTTGGTATTCTGAAACAAATGTATGTATTTATTTGTTGGTATGTGCAATGACAAACTTGGTATTTTCCCATCTTGACATTATGTGTGTTGTAGAATTTAGTGTTTGTCTAAGTACAGACATATACCAACAAATTAAACTTGAATTGTTTCAACACTACTGTGTCCTTTTTTTTCCCTTCTATGAAAGGAGAAAACCATGTCTCTTTTCTAAAACACTTTCCTATCCTGTTCATTCCTAGGACTCCCAAATGGTTAGGGGGAGTAGTAATAACAAAGAGGTCACAGTTTGTTTAAAACCAGTAATATGGATCAACACTGCCTTTCCTCTGGCTGTGCCTTTCAAGTTTAAGAACCACCTGAGCCACACCAGAGGCTGAGAATATGGTGAGGTTTAAAGATACTTAAATTAGAGCTGTCCTTTAGGGTGTGCTGTCCCAACCCAGGGATAAGGGTATCCTCAATAGGAGGGTACCCTTAACAGAATGGGGCTTTGGGCTGGAGAAGTCCCAACTAACAGATACAAGATGGACTCAGCCACTCGACTCCTCCAGCCTGGCTCAGAGCAGAGTCCATGTAAACAAGACTTGGACATGCATGGAATCTTTTTCAGCCTGTGGCAGATTTGAAGCCAAGGGGACAGAAAGCTGCAGTTCTGGCTGGAAGCAAGGCAGAGAAGCTAATGGTCTGACCCTGAGTGAGGAGAAGTCACAACTGAAGTCACCCAGTGACTACAGAATGGACCTGGCCATATCTGGCAGTCAGCATACCCTTAGATGTCAAGTGCAGTAGCCCAGCAGCACAGGCCTGGAGGACAGAGCGATGATGTTGTTGATGCTGTTTAACTGAGCACCCACCATATGCCTCATCAAGGGATATGCACTTTATAAACACTAGGTCATTTAATCCAGTCATCTTCCTAGAAGATGAATTTATTCCTAATTTATAAGTGAGGAAACTAGTGCTCAGAGCATTTAAGGAATAATCCGAAAGGAGACACTGGTCTTATTTGTATAAGAAAATGGTGAGAGGTAAGTACATCGTCCAAAGATAAAAGTCACAGATGTGTCATTCATGTTTTTCTCAATATTGAAGAAATGACATACTAAATTCTCCTTTGGAATACAAATAATTTAGGTAGAAGGGGAATTTAAGAGTGTAGTATTAAATCCTCCAGAGTTTTTGTTTTGTCTTATTCTGGTATTAGGGATGGAACTGAGGGCCTTGTGCATGCTAGGCAGCTGAGCTACATCCCAGACCCTTTTATTTTGAGACAGGGTATCACTAAGCTACCCACACTAGCCCGCCTTATGCTTGCAATCCTCCTGCCTCAGTCTCCCTAGTAGCTGAGATTACGGGTATGCACCACCACACCTTGCCCGATTTGAGAATTTCGATATGACCAAGGGTGTTTCCTACCTGAATTATGGCCTATCTTCTTTGTCCCCAGTAGGAAAGAGTATATGCAGGATATTCTAAAAAGGAAGGAAATTTTTGTTTTTTAGTCTTCAGGTCCAAGAAAAACCTTAAATGGCCACAGGCCATATGTCCACATGAATCCTTGTTTATAGGTAGTATTTTGGCTTATTATTAAAGCTTCTTTTTTCCAAAGTACCCTAGCTTGGACCATAAGTTACGTGATCACCTAAGCCACAGGAGGTGCAAGGAATGTAGTTCTCACAGGCCATTATTTTTGGGGGTTAAATACCTCTTCACTCATCAGTCTACCTCCCTGGGCCCAGCTTCTGGACCTTGTAAAATGCTTTCTTTGTGCTTCTGTTATGACTTGGCTGGTCACCCACCTGCTCTATCAAGCATGGTCACTGATGATGCGGCTGCTCCTTAGGCCAGCCATCTGCCCCACAGGTGTGACCAGTGTGTCCTGGCACAGTGCCAGAGAGCTCACTAGTGCTGGGGAACTGATTAAGTTCACAGGCCCTAAGTACTGAGAAATGAAGACCAGAGAACAAAACCCAGTCCTACAACTCTGGTCACCCTGGATCGCATTTACACTTAGAATTGTCATTCCTGAAGGATAAAATAATTCTGGAAAATTAAAAAAGGATGATCTAAACCCTAAATGAAAGGAACACTAAAATCTCTGATCTATAAATACATTCTTGATATATAAACCAGCCAAGATTTAGGGAGGCAAGAGCCATCATAAGGATTTAGTATTTCTGGCAGAAACTACGTGAAAGTCTGTACATTCATCGAACCACCTGAACATCTATATTTTCACACTTCACTACTTCTGCCAACACTACCCTTTCTGCCAAAAAGGTCCTTTCTCTTTGCCCACTTAAGAAGTTCTTGGCTTGTCACAAGGTCCTCTCCTCTGTGAAGTTTCTTGGAAATACTTCTGCAAAAATTTTCTTTCCTTTATGCTCCTGTAGTTTTTAGTCCATACCTCAGTTACAGTATAAACCATTATATAATAAAACAGTTACCATTTGATTATGTGAGTTAGAAGCAATGCTGTTAAGACGCACTGATTAGTTCATTGAATGCTGAAAACCCTGAGACCTGGACTTTACCATTCTTACTTTGTAGATTAAGAAACCAAGGTTCAGACTGCCGAAGGAGCTGAGGCAACAGCCAGCATATGCTGAAAGATCATGACCTATTTTTCTCTGCCTGCAGAATTCATAATCTTGAGCCTTCTTATAGTTCATAGTTCATTTTATCTGTCAGGCTCCTCTTTAAATTGAATTTTTGAAAGGTAGGAATTGAGCCTGTTGCCAGTACACAGCACTGAGCTGTTGTCTGCTGAATGAACAAATGGGAAGGAAAGGAGTACTTGCCACTAAGGAGGGAATCATATCTAAGGCAGAAAAAGAAATTGGAACCAGAGACCCAACATCTCTTCATAAATCAACCCCTCATGGTGAACGAAAGGAAATCATATGGAAAAAATTTATCAAAACAGTCAAGATTACTCATACTGTTTTTTACCTTTAGTGTTACCATTGCATCTGTACTGTCTTCAGTACATTGTGGGGGGTCGCCGCTGGGGATGAACTCAGGGCCTTGAACTTGCTAGGCAAGCACTCTACCACTGAGCTAAGTCCCTAGTCCTGTTTTCAGTACATTTTAAGCTGCATTCTTTACAATATGAATCAAACATTCCCTAGAAATAGATGCAATGCCATATACTTTCTACAGACTCAATATTCAATGACTTTCCCCTTTAGTTCAGTTTACAAGTAATACTTTAGTGGCCAACAGATTACCTTAATATGATCCTATACTTTCTGACAGCAGTTTATACGCTTATATATGTGATTTTAGCTCTGCTCCTGACACCACATACCAAGCATAATGGAACTCTAAAAGCTGTATCTAATTTCTTAATTTTTGAGTCTTCCCCATTTCATGACTGGCAATGTCCTTAGAAACATGCCCTCTTTAAACTCTCAGTTCTTACATGTAAACTGAATTTGCTCCTCCATGTTAGACTTCACAGGTGCCACCTTGTTCCATGAAGACACATAAAAAATGAGAGCTTAGAAAGGCTTTCAGCTTAGTCAAAATCCTCCCAGTCATGATTGATTTCCTATTTTCCCAACTTTCTCAGAAGGCCCAAATAGTCAAATATAGGAAACATGGTCTCTTTCCACTAGGCATTGATAAATTGGTCTCTACAACAAACAGCAACTTTCTTGTTGTAGTGCCACTTTGTATCCAAGCTCAGCCCTCATTTGTTTCAATTCACTTGGCTGTGAGAACAAATTTCCCAAAAGGTACAATATGTAAAAACAGCTTCTAGGGCAAGACGGCCTTCTGTGCACAGCTTCTCTGCCTTATTGCAGGCTCCTTGCCCTGAGCTCCTCATAGCTGGATCACAACACATGGGAGTCTTTACTGTGGTCCTCCAGAGCAGGGACTAAAGGGTCTATTTAAAGCTTCCTCTGCCCATGAAGGCCCAAGGTACAAAGGTGCTTCTGGGTTTGGCAGTTCTGTTAAGCAAAATAGGGATAAAGGAAGTTAGAGATTCAGGCAAAACAATCTCTCCAAACAGGCCTGTGAACTCATCCTCAGGTGAGTGGGAATCTGCCACTGTGCTGGAGGAAAGAGGATGTCTAAAACCTCATCATTGCTTCTAGAAATACCCTCACCAAGAGAAAGGCTTCAGCTCAGTCAGCAGGGTCTTATCCCGGCTCTGCACCCACCATCCCCTCAGACAATTCTTTTTCCCCCAGGAAGCCACTAACCTGCTCAAGGCTCAAAGAATAAGGCATCTCGGAGTCTGAAATCCACTCTTGGAACCTTAAATCCTCATCATCTCTAAGATGATGTTTGTTCACAGGTAACCATCTGTTACTCCTAGAAGGAAGAATCAGACCTTTGCCTGAGCCATCCCATCTGTGATTATGACAGACCAAATGTAATTACTCAGTGTATCAACTTCTCTGGTGGGGGAAAGCCAGGAGAGAGTGAAGCTGTCTTGTGTTCACATTAATGTCTATGTTTTTCAAGGTGACAGATGTACAAGCACCAGGAAAGATACATGATATCCCTGGTAGTGGCCCAACAGCTATGACGTTTGAACACAGAGAAGGAAGTACAGGGCATAGGGCCAAGGATGAAATCAGAAAGGAGAGAAAGGTCATCTTGGGACTAGAGTAATGGATACTTCACCACACTGGCTGCTTTCACTCTAAACCCTGGGGGTTACGCTTCCTCAGCATGCCGCCTATACATGTTTTATCAGTGCTGATGCCCAACCCTTCATCTCTAAAGTCTTGGGTCCAGTCTTTGGTGGTTTCTTCTTGTTCATCGCTGTAGCTATCTGCACTGAATCCAGCATTCTCTGCCAAGACAACAGGATCATCTTCATGAAAACAGCAGCAACATGTTTCTGGCTCTGGGTCACAAGAGGTAACAGAATTATCTTCCTGGGCTCTGGGGTCAGTGGGCAGACATTCCCAGCCCAAATGGTCTGATTCTTCTAGCACTCCCATTCTTTCAGCTATTTCTTCAGCAGAGGGCTCTTTTGGATCAGGGTAATCCACCAGGATTGTTTCTTGCCTACAGTCTGAAAGGTCATAAATTGGATAAGTCTCTTCAGGGTAACCTAGAGAGAAAAGTAGCACAAAGTCTTAAAAAGAATGTCTCCTCAAAAAAATAAAATGTCAAACTCAAAGACGGTTCTTGGGCATCGGCCATCTATAGCTTACCAAATCCACTCAAGAAATCTCTAAGATGATTCTAATACTTCTAAAATTTCACTTGAACAAATTTCTGGCTCCCAGTACTCCTTGAAATACAAACCAATTCAGAGGAAAATCCCTTCTTAAGTGTAAGGTGCTTGGGGCAGTTAAGTCTCACCCCACGTGTTTCTGCAGTTCTGATGAAGATTAAACAAATAACATGAGCCTTCAGTTTAAAAATGCACCAAATACCAGATGGAGAAAGCTTAGCTTAAGGCTAATGTTTATAATTTCTATTTGGAAGCATTTCTAAATCTTCTGGGGTGGGAGGTAGGAAAAGAAACGTTAAGCCCTTGAAAAATACACCAAGAACCTTTCTACTTAATAAAACAACTGAAATGGCTTGCAAGTGTCAGAAACAGAGAGCACTTTAGCAAGACATGCCCAAGATCCCGAAGGACAAGCACTGCATTTTCAGAAGACAGAATTCCCATTGTTGGCTTCTTTGTCTTCACAAAATGGAACAAAAGAAAACAACAAACTGGTAAACAAAATGAGTAACATGGTTCTGCATCCCAGCTATGATAATGAGAAAAGAGAAAATGTTGCCAAATTAAGGAATGAAATGAAATAAATCTATGTCAGCCAAAACGCACTTGAGCAGCAGATGGGCTGTGCTGGAGCTCATATGCCAGTGCTGGCAGCGGCGGCTCTGCTCACTACACAATGTGAAAAGCTGCAAAACCTGAAATCCATTTGCGCATTATGGTAATTGGCAAATTCAACTCTAATGTAAACCACTTTTTGCCTACCAGTTGTGAAAAATAGCAGTCTTTTTGGGGATAGCATAGGGTATTCAGACACATTTTTACAACATATACTGTTTTTATTTTCTGATTCATTGTAGAAAATTTGAAAAAAATATGGACAACTTTTAAAAAGAACATACAAATCACCCGGAATCCCACCACTGATAATAATTTGCCATATTTACCCTTGGCTTTTTTACTATATACAAATATTTTTGTTTTTCCCTTTTGAAATAAAGGACCATATTGCATATGAAATGCTGTACTTCTATTTTTTTTCAGTCAACATCGTATCATGAGAATTTCTCCATATCATTAGGCATTCAAAAGCTGGCTGCAAAATATCCCATCACAAAGCTATATAATTGACATGATTTACCATTCTTATGTAAGACATCCAGACGAATTCTTTCCAACTTTCCCCTATTATAATGAACATAGCAGCTAGGAGTTCCGAATATAAATCCATGTCCATTTCTCTAATTCTTTAAGACAGACTTTATAAATATAAAAACCAGACCAAAAAGAACAGACATTTTGAAAGCCTTTTTTATACTCTACCAAATTACTTTCCAGAAGACTGGTATAAAATTTCAGTCTTACTAGTGATGTAAAAACTGTCTATCTTATCGCACCCTTCCCAGCACTGACAGTAGTCTCAGAATCTTGCCAATGCAGTCTTTCTTCTCAGGAGTAACAAACACACTGAGGACAGAATGCCAGGAAAGTGGAGCTTGCCCACTGCTACAGTCCTGGTGTTTGTTCCCTCCAAAACTCATGTTGAAACTCAAGCCCAAACCATATGTTAACAGCATTCAGTGTTGGAAGGGTCTTTGGGCAGTAGTTAAGAAGGGTCTTATGTGGAAAGAAGGGTCTTTGGGCAGTAGTTAAGATTAGATGAGGTCATGATGGCAGTGTCTTTGTGAGGAGAGGAAGAAAAATCCAAGTAAAGAAGCTTGCTCTGTGTTGCTGTGTGATGCTCTCCACATGTCATGACCCAGCAAGAAGGCCAATAAGCAGATGACAAGCAGATGCTGACACCACGCTCTTGGACTCTCTGAACTGTGAGCTTCTAAATACATGTCCTTTTATAAATTAGTTAATCTATATAACTATAGTTATAGTTATCTATAACTATAACTATAGTTAATGCTGTAACTGTTGCTGTTCAGTTAATGCTATAACTGTTGCTGTTCAGTTAGCAACAGAAAACGGACTAAGACAGCTAACCAAGGCCTTCACAACATCTTTGGTCAAGGTTAGGGGCTGGGGAAGTCCGTGCTAGTTAGGTTTCAGCCACTGAATGCTTTAAAGACAGGTACAGTTGCTAGCATGTTTTTGCCTTCACCCTATACCAAGAACAAAGCTTACCACTGGATTTCCATGACTATCTTTGGTTCAAGAGGGAAGGTAAAAAGACTCCAACTCCAGGCCCAGCCCAGTGGCTCCAAGCTCCCTCCCATCCTGAGCACCAGTCTGGCCTCCATTTCCCCGAGTTTCAGGCCCACCCCAGAGAAGCCCAACGGTTATCATGCCTGAGCCTGGCAAACTCCACCTCCAGACCAACCTCTACAGGGTTGAGGCCCACCCAGCACCGGGCCAGGGCCTGTGATTCCAGACCAGCCCAGAGCCAGGCTGGCAAAACCAGATACGGGTTTCAGGTATGCTCCAGCACCAGGATGGAACCCCTGGCTTCCAGGCCTACCCAAGGGCCAGGCTAGCTCCCACATCTCCAGAGTCTAGTACACTGAGGGGCCAGACCCATCCTAAGAGACCCTAGTGCTGGACCACAGCACCAGACTCCAGGATTGCTTCTGTGGACGCAGGGTCTAGGTTAGCTGCTACAACCCAAGGACCCAGGTCTGCCCTCATGGATCAAGCTTTTAGGCCTGCCCCTGAGGACTCAAACTCCAAGACTGCCCCGACATCAAACCAGACATTAGAAACAAGCCAGTACACAAAGACTGGGATAAGTCCTTGCTTCTCCAAATGTGCAGAAACCAACACACAGATATGAGGATCAAGAACAGTCAGGGAAACATGTCACCACCAAATGGTCAAAATAAAGCAATGGTAACAGACCCTAAAGATCTGAAGATACATATACGTAAACTACCAGACAAAGAATTAAAGTGGTCATATAATAGGACAGGGACACAGAATGAGAAATGTGTCACTGGGCAATTTCATCATAGTGCAAATATCACAGAGTGTACTTACACAAACATAGATGGTACGGGTCAATCACTTGTTGTACTCTCTTGATGCGATCAAGAGATGTGGTAAACATGAGATGTATGAGTCTAGTGCCAGCATAATGAGGCATATTGTTTCACAGTAAATTTTTGTGTAAGTGAAAGTACACTCTAAACAGTAAAAACATAAACCAGTAACATTTATATTATACATAATTGTGTGCTATAGCTTTATGAGTAGTAACACAGTAGGTTTGTTTACACCAGCATTATTACAAACAAGTTATGCATTATGCTATGACATTATGACAACTCTGATGTAACTAGGTAATAGGAATTTAGCTCCATTATACTTGTGGGACTACTGCTATATTTGTACGTGTGGTCCATCACTGACCAAAATGTCATTATGCAGTCCCTCATATATTCATTTTTCGGGGTATGCCAGGTGATATATTCACTTTTAATGAAGTGCACAAAGAAAACAGTGTACAAAGAAACAATTGAATAAAGTCAGGAAAATAATAAATGACCAAAACAATTAACAGAGACTGTAATTATATACTAAAAAATAAAATTCTGGAGCTGAAAAATACAGCAAATGAAATGGCAAAATGCAATATAGTGCCCTCCCCACCAATCTGAGGGGGATATGTCCAAGACAGTGGATACAAGAAACTACAGATACTATGTACACTGTTTTTTCCTATATATACATATCTATGATAAAGTTCAATTTATAAATTAGGCATAGTAAGCAATCAACAGCAATAATAAAATAGAACAAATCTGTACAAACTCTTCCAGGAAAAAAAATACATCCTGGTACATTTTATGAGACCAGCATCAGCCTGAAATAAAGTCCAAAGACAGTACAGGAAAAGAAACTCACCAATAGCCCTTATAAACAGACCCTTTAAAATATCCTTTGCAAAATGATCTACCCATCTGCATACTGGATGCTATACATACTGAATTTAGTCATAATATCATGTCAAAATAGGCAAAAAAAGAGAATGAAGAAAAACACATAAGCCCAAGTCCGAATATCTCGTATCATCTACAAAAATTAACTGAAAATATATCATGAGTCTAAATGTAAGAGCTAAAAATCACAAAATTTCTAAAAGAAAACAAAGGTTAGGCGAATCTTGAGATGGACAAAGATTTGTTAAATAGAATATTTAAAAATGTGAATTGTAAGAGAAAAAGATAAAATGGATTTCATCAAAATTAAAAACTGCTCTTTGAAAGATCCTGTCAAGAAAATAAAAAGGCAAGCCACAGATACATAACTGATAAAGGACTTACTTGTATTCAGGATATATAAAGAAATCCTGAAACCTAGGAATCAACCCAATTTTTTAAAATGGCGAACAATCTGAACAGACACTTCATCAAAGACATACAGATGGCAAGTAAGAGCATAAAAAAATGCTCAACATCATTAGTGATTGGGCCATACAAATTAAAGTCACAATTGAAATACCACTATATATTCACCAGAATGGCGAAAATTAGAAAGACTGACAATATCATGTTAGCAAGGATCTGGAGTAACTGCAATTAGAGTCACTTTGGAAACTAAGCTGACAGTCTCAAAAGAAGTTAAACATAAACTTACCATAAACTCTAGAAATTTCACTGCAAATCATATACCCCAAAGAGATACCAATATATGTCCAAACCAATCCTTGTATACAAAACTTCATAGCAGCTTGATTCATAATAGTTCAAAGCTAGAAACAACTCAAGTGCTCCTCAACTGGACAGAGTATAAACAAAGTACGGCACATCCATGTAACAGAATACTGCTCAGCAATAAAGAACAGAACTCAACAATACACTGCTGATCACTCAACAATACACATGAATCTCAAAAGCATTATGTTAAATCTAAGAAGCCAGAATCCAAGAAGCATATGCAGTATGATCCATTTGTATATATAAAGCAAACCCATAGGGGCAGAAAGTAGTTCAGTTGTTGCCAGAGGCAGGAAAAGGGGATTTTTCTGGGATGACAGAAATATCGAATACCAAGATTGTGGTTTGATTATATAATTATACAGATTTGTCAAAACTCATCCAATTTTATACTTAAAATGGATAAGAATTATTCATTAATACCTTAGTAATAAAACTGATTTTTAAAAGTATTCCATGACTTTTTTCCTGGGCTAACAGCTTATGAAGAAATGAGAAGATGCTGTTTACCTTCCCAATCCTCCATGTAAGGGGCTTCCTCAGCTTCTTTCTCAGGAGTGGATCGGTCAATGAACTTTCCTTCTTTCATGACCCTGGTGATTTCTCGGAGCTGATGCAGCAATCGTTTTTCTTGGTCAGAAGTCACAGTCTGTGCTCTGCTTAGAAAATCAGACAATCCAGCCAATTTAGCAGTAAATACTCTTAGGCAATGGACAGAAACATCATTATGATCTATCTGAATCATAGAATAGGAAGTGAAATAGCAGTGGATAATCATTCTAGGAATTGATCCAGGAACTACATAATGGGAAACTAGAGATGTTACTTCAGTATTTTTACTTTATCAGTGGGAAAGCTAAGGCCCAGAATAGATCAAGGTTTCACAATGAATTAATGTCAGTACTGTGACCAGACCTCCAGATGTCTCCACTTCTAGTTCAGTGCTCTCACTATACCTCACTGCTCTGATTCCCTAATATCCTAGCAATTTCAGATACTCTCACATTTACTCCATTTATTCCAAACCAGTTTTCTCCTTTTGAAGCAAGATTGTCAAAGAAAAATGTTCTAGGTCATTAGTTCTGACAAGGGAAAAATATGCTACTAGAATTACCAGGTTTAAATCTACTAGTGCAGGAATAAGGATATATTCTAAAATTTCAGAGCTGGATAATTCTGAAAATTCAAGCCTAGACCAGAAAAATGGGGAAAACTGACTGAGGTCTACAGAAGAGAAATTATGTACATATCTAAATTAAGCACAGCACAATAACAAAAATGATTCTGACTTCTGATAGCATTCTGTACAGTTCTTCCTCCTAGGGTACTAGGGATTAAACCCAAAGCCTCACTAAAGCTAGGCAAGCGCTCTACCACTTAGCTACACACCCCCAGCCCTTATGTCCAATTCCAGAAGTACAATGCTCAAATTCTACCATTTACAAAACCTCAGTTGAGTCCCAACTTAGCTGTGTGGCTCTGGGCAAATATTTACAAAAGTAACATGAAGTTAAAGGATAAATACTTTTTTTTAGAGCCTACTATGGACTTGTGCTAGGTTCTGGAACTAAAAAGGATAATCCCCGCCATATGTGGAGTTTATGGTCTTTTGTACAGATTGACTTACTAATTAGGTAGAAAAGGCAAGACATGGTGGTGGATGAGATATGCATGCAAAGTGAAGGAAAAGGTGGATCAAGGATGATGTCCAACTTCTGCTTTGGCAACTAATAGATGATGGAATGATCTGCTGAAACGGGAATATTAGAGGCAGAATGGGTCCAGCTTAGGGTGCATAATAAATTCAATTCCAGACATTTATCTGTTCAAACAGCATTTATTGTTTGATGAAGCTAGTGCAGGTATCTATGAGATATGTCCAAAAGGGCTCCTGATATAGAGGTCAGGAACTAAAGAAAAGGATCTTAATAAGGATCTTATTCTTCTACTATGAAAACAACTTACAAGGTTTGATTGAAAACTACAGTGAATATTTAAAATTTTAAAACTTTATTACAGGCTGGGGGCATAGCTCAGTGGTTAGAGTGCTTGCCTAGCAAGCAGAAGGCCCTGAGTTCGATCCCTGGCACAAAAAATTAAAAAAAAAAACTTTATTACAAAAAAAGACACATTGCCATTTATTTCCCTCAAAACACTTCCCCCTCCATCAAGCACGCTTATCCTGTCAGTCTTGCCATTTTTCTGAAACAGTTTTGGAAGTCGTCTTTTTGTAAGCGTCTTTAGTGGCACTGTCATGGCTGCCTCAATGTCTTGAACCAATCCAAAATGTTTACCTTTCATGGTCATTTTGACTTTGGGGGAAGAGCCAGAAGTTTCACAGTGCCAGATTCAGTGAATCAGATGTGCAAGAACATGCTGTAATGTTTTTAGAAGCCTATTTTTTTGAGGCATGAGGGTCTACAAAAGCCTGAGTAATTCTCCACCAAGACTGTGAGTGGCAGGTACATGGTAAGGGCAGAAAAGGTCAGAGAAGTATAAATATAAATGAAGTATAATTAGTCACTCACAGTTAATAAAGATCGATATTATCTGTGAGTGACTGAAATATATACATATATATAGAGCTGTCAGCTAAGAGCATAATCCTTAACAAGTGCTCAAATATCAACTATTATTATACAATCACACAAATATATTCTCTATATACACTACTTTAGGGAACATTCCAGATAGTAATCCTGCTTTCCGGAACACAAGGTCAAGGCTCCTAGGCCTACATATGTAAGGTTCTCCTCATAAACATCATTTCAGTAGCACTGGGGACACGACAGGGAAATGTCTGGCCTGTAAAGGCTGAAATCTGAGGATGCCCATTAATCCTCCATTCAGCTAAAGAGGACAATAAGTTGGGACCGGTGAGCAGCAGAAGGGGTTATGGAGCACTAGTACCATCAAAGGTAACAAGCAGAAGAGGCCAAAGTGAAACAGAAGTCTCCTGGAACAGAGATTCCATGGTGTGCCAAATGAAGCTACAAGGAGGGACCTTGCAACACATCTTCCTGTGTGTGATTTTGCTATTCATCCCCAAATTCTTCCTCTATCCTTGTCAAAAGGCCTATCTGAAATTGAATTCCTCTTTTGCTTCCATCTCATATTTCATTTTTCCTACCTACCCTTCCTATATCCGTATTTTCTTAGTTGTTGCCACTTCCATCAACCTCCTGCAACCACCTTTTTAGATCCTTGGCCAGGATGATAGCAAGAGGAGTATGGCTTCCCCATGGGGCATCCTAAAAGGCTACTTAGGCTTTTGACACTAACTTTACAATTCTAATTCTGTGCTAGCGGTCAGTCAACACAAAACACAAGTACCTAAGATATTCATACTTGTTTTCTTCTCTCATTTGGTCCCAAATACAAAACACGATATTCAATAATCTGGTTTTACCTATAATTATACATTCTTTTCAGACAGCTAGGAAATGTTCCTCCTTAAAACTGGGTTATTTCACACTGCAGAATTTACTTGCAAATTTACTCATTCTCAGAATAATTTGTACCACACTAAACTCTTGAAAACAGGCTGCTTGATAGTATGAAAATGAAAATATTGAGAAAGAATATGTAAAGGGGAAATAAATTGAAAATTATATAAGATGAAAAAAGAAGAACAAAATTTGAACTGATTCTCTACATGGAAAATAATCTTTGAGTCCTGTTAGATGAAAACCTACCTTTCACCATTAGGTCCCACTCTGTTGATTAATTTTTCCATGGCTTCCTCTGTCTCTTTCAGTTTTTCTTGCAGTTGTGCAAGCTCAAAATTGGCTGAAAAACAGGCATCAATCTAAGAACCATCACACGTAATTCCCTAAGGCCCTTCATAAAATATGGCCAGTTGTGACATTCTATGATAATCCAGGTTGGTTCTGAGACTCAAAAGAAGAGAACAAAGGTCTCTCAGGTCAAAAAGAGTACAGATGTTTAGGCACCAAGATCTACAGGATACACACTTAGCGAGTGATAAATAAATCACTGCATCTTACACACAGAAATACAGCAGGACAAACTGAAGAAAATACCCAGGAGTGAAAAACATGCCTACATGGTCACCCAAGAAAAAATGCAGAAGACAAACATACTCTTTGTGATCCAAATGATGCCTGAGGGTAAAGTGCCAAACCTGTAAGATATGGTATTTTAGAAAAGGAGTCAAGACCCTGAAATGCACACTATTTTTACTTGTACCTAAAGTCTGAAAACATATCTGGAAGTTAACGAATGTTGTACTTCTTAAGTGGAGAAAGTCTTAAACTGAGACGGAGACCTCTGTACCCAAAGAGGTCTACCCTGGTTATCGGGAATAGAGCAGGCAGTGTTCAGGTGTAAACCCGTCTCCTGGATGCAGTTTTCTCACTAAGGGTCAGTAAGGAGCACATGTACCTACTGAAACTAACATTAAAACCTAAATGTAGAATAGAAAAAAAAAAAATCGCTCAATCAGTATGTGAAATGAACTTTAAGGCAGTGGGAAAATAAAATGCTGTTTATTATGTACATGATCTAGTTTTTCTAATTCATACCTGAGTAGTTTTCCACTTAAACACACTGAGAGGATCATTACAAAATGCAATATTTCAAAAGCCATTTAATGCTTCTAGAACAAACTATCATGCATGCAGCTAACATCTATAAAGTGTCTAGAGGACTATGCCACTTAGTGCTTAGGTTATTTTTATTTTCTACATGGTTCAAAATTAAAGGATAAAAACCTGCTATCAATGTTATTATCATTATTACAAAATAGCTGCTCTTAGGAATTCATTTGATTTACTTCTTTATGTAACAAATACATTATCATAAGATAGAGAATTTACTCCTTTTTTAGAGTCCACAAATTTTTTCAAATTACTTTACTGATGTACGTACCATAAATATCTCAAGAACATAGCAGCCTTATTCAAGAGCTCTTTGACTATTTAAGATTTTTTAAAATGATGCAGAATGTGACTAAGATATCTAATTCCATAGAGAATCAAGAGTAAATTCAAAAAGCAGTTAAATGGCCAAGGGCAGGTACTTCCACGGGTCACTTCAATTTGCTGATGACTTTCTTTTAAAACTCTCTGGTGAGGCTTAATTATCCACAGATAAGGTAGTAACCTGACCCTAACCTACTCTTCAAGACTTCTTTTCCACAGCCATCAGCAGTGAACACTCTCTGCCTCCACAAGCTCGGGCCTTCGTGCTGGTCTCTTGCTCAAGCCTTCTGACGGGCTCTCCTCTATGGCTACTTAAACAGACATGATTTCTCATAGTACTCTTGACAAGTCTTTCTCGGCAGTAAACTGCTCGCAGGTTATTTTTCCTGACATCCATTCTAGTGTAGAAATTCTCAGAGGAAAGAGCCATGCTATATACATTTCATTTCCCCAGAGGGAGGGCACAGGGTATTCTAGCTGGGCAATAAATATGTGATGACTGAGTTTCAAAAGTCCAAAATGTTAAACTCTTTCCCCACAGCTAATACTGATTCTGACAAAGATACAATTTCTCTGCCTCAGTTTTCCTCTCTATGAAATAAAGATAACTGCTACCAATATTCTGAAGTCTGGAAATGAGAAATGAGCCATTCCATATGTGAAATATTAATTTGTCAATATATAAAAATGGAACTGGTGGTTTTGTATTTTTTGTAGCATTCTTCCCTTAAAAGCCCAATGCCAATACAGAAACTTCTGAGAACTCCCAGAGCTAAGGTAAAAAGACTATCAGATTAATTTAGGGCAACTTTGGAGAAATGCTTGTAAGACATACCCACAAAGTATTCCCCAGGTTGTATTAGAGCTGTCTGACTCAATAACATTTGTGAATGCACTGAAAGGGGCACTTACTAATTTTCCTGTGGGTGTTTCCAGGTATGGCAGTAGAGCATTTCCGATCTTCTGCAGTTTTCCCCTTTGAGAGCTGAGAATTGAAGGAGGTACAGCACATCAACAGCAGCTCAGAACCTCAAAGTCATGGAATCCCTCATATTAAATGAAAAAAAATAAAAATAAAAAGGTTGGAAGACAAAATTAAGTCAGAAACCAAATCAAAGAGCAACATTAGAAAAACATCTGGAAGAAAACCAAGCTAGTGAAAACTTTCAGAAGGTAGCCAAATAAAAACTATCAAGATGCAAGGAAAAATACTCCTGAGGTCACCTCCCTTGCCCAGGCTCATCTACAAGGGGAGGTACAACTAAGAGCGACTCTTGCAGACTCAACTGAGGCTACCGACAAATTCCTAGTCAAGGAAGAATTAAAAAAATAATTATAATAACCTTATTCTAGTTAGGAGCACAAAGTGAAGACTCTGCCTCTACTTCACAGTGCCCAGGCCAGTGGCCTCCAAAAGGCTGTGTGGAGATAAAATTTAATTGCGGGTCTCCTTTTAAAAGACTCAGTCCCTATCTCCCCAGAGAACTAGAACATCTTTATGTCTC
Source organism: Hystrix cristata (assembly GCA_004026905.1). Lineage (NCBI taxonomy): Eukaryota > Metazoa > Chordata > Mammalia > Rodentia > Hystricidae > Hystrix > Hystrix cristata. The sequence continues at coordinate 15,621 of PVJO010011497.1, read as the reverse complement.
GTCAGCTTGCAAAAACACTTTTTTTTCCCCTTTTGGATATGAATTATATTATTCATTAGATTAGGAATTAAAAGTCTAGGGAAATTATCAGTGACGATATTAAAAACAGCATCTCATATTTCTGTGGGGAAAAAATGAGACAAAGTGGTTTTGGTACTATCATTATTTGGTCTTATAGCAGCTACTTGCCAATTATTGTGCCAATTCTAAAGCTCTTCTAAGAATATCTTTTTGCCTTTTTAGCTTGCAAAGATGCTATTTTTTGGCTTTGAATTATAGATTAGAAGATCCAGGTTCAAGTCCCAGTTCCTCCTTTTAGCTGTAAATTCTGGAGCAATTTAAACTCTGAACTAAGATTTCTCATCAGTAAAAGTAAGAGAATAGCTATTCTAAGTATCTCACAAAAAAGGAGGGAAAGTGTAAGATGATGATAGAATTGAAAGAGCTTTTTGAACTCTGATGGGCTTTAATGTAGACAATGATTTTTATTACAATAATATTAGATTTTCACTGATGTGACATGATTAAGATGATTCCACTTACCTTAAATAGAATGTATAATATATATAAAAAAATCCCAAAGCCATAGATTGGAATAATTTGCCCCATCAGGCCTCTTGCACCACCTCCTCCAGTGCCTCCACCTGATCCCTTGGCTTTTGCAAATGCCTCCGCAAGGTGAGACCTCTGGAAACGCCCCCCAGGAGTCTGGCCATCTGAGGGCGTTGGTTGATGATGCATTATAGGGGGTAATCGGCCCAATTTTCCTGAGAAAATAAATGAATTTGCCTTTATTTCTTCCAATATTTTAAGTATGACTACTATGAAAACACCCCATGCATCAAGGTATAAATAGTACAAACCAAACAAAACAAGTTTAAGAAAAAACAGGAACTGGACTAAAAGGATACGGATGTATCACACAAATAGTAAACATCTTGTGGTAATACCTAGCTATTCACTGCACACATTTTCTCTTCCTTTTGGAGTCAATAGCTAGACCACATTTTTCAGTCTCCCACAGAGCTAAATATGACCTTGTGACTGGGTTCCAGCCAGAGGAATGTGAGTGATTGTGGTAGTTTAAGGCCTTGCCTATAAAGCCTCCCATATCGTTTCCCTTCTGCAGGATGAATGTCGACATCCAGGAGACTTTGGAAACTGTCTGTTGAAAATGGCAGAGCCTCCATCAACCTGGATTCCTGAATAAACGTGTGGTAGGGGGCCCTCCACTGTTACCACCTTGCTAACTTATAGCTACCTGGCCCTGCTTCTATGGGTGAAAAATGAGCTTCTGTGATGGCAGGGCCATTACCTAGTTTAGAGTCCATCTTTACAGTAGTTAGCCGCACCTATCTAATACAGATAAGGAACATAATGTAGCCTGGGAGACAGGAGAACCAGATACTGGAAATCCATTGGGATTCAGGACAGCTACTTTCACATTCTAGCTCAAATTCTCTTCCTCTCTGTGGGGCTGTAAGACTTTTCTTTGCTTCTCTTGTGCACATCTTCACACTCCTTTTCCCCTGGGCCATTTCTCTAGTTTCTTTGTGCACATAATGGAAGACAGTCACCCCAAAACATCTCAATTTGCATGTCCTTCAAGAGGCCAGCTAAGACTGGTCCTAATTTAAATTCCTTGGAGAAAGACTGAACACACAGCTTGATCAGGTAAGTGTCCCTTTCCAGGCAGCTGTAACTGAGCAATCCCAATTCATGTAGTACAAACATGGCCGAAGGGCCCCATCTTGAGACGAAAAACAAGGCTTAGATTTACATTTTCCCCTTCCACCAAGAGCAGCCAAAAGTTAATACCACAAACCTCCTGAGAGCCACAGGAAAGAAAAGAAAGACCTATCTTCAAAAGGATACATAAACAAATGTGTATGAAAAACCACTGGGATATGACACTACAGAGCAAAAAGCAGTACAGAGCAGAGAGACTATAAATAAGACTCCACAAATACGAAACTATTGGATTTGACTTCAACAATATTAGGGATTACTGTTCAATAAAGGACACCGTGAACGGAATTAAGAGGAACAAAAGCAAGGAAGAGATTTTGCAACATTTAAAACTGACGAGGGATTAAATATCTATACTGTACAAGAAAGTCTCCAATTCAACATGAACATCATAGCCATTAGAAAAATAAGCAGAAGATATGAGTAGAAGATTTACAGAAAGGGAAGCCTAATGGCTAACAATATATAAAAAGATGATTAGGTTGAAACTGAAACAAATAATGAGATGGTATTTTAAACCTATAAGAAGGGCAAAATCAGGATGGTGGATAATAGCAAAGGTTGGCAAAGATACGAGGAGGCAAGAATTCTTACGCACTGTGGGTAAGAATGTAAACTAAATGACAATGCTAAGTGATTCTGTACTTAGCAACATTAATCATGTATAGGCCCTATCATCCAGTGGTCCCTCTTTGGTGGATAAATCCCTGAGAAATTCTCAAATAAGGCTATATATATATATGTGTGTATATATATGCACACGCATATATATCTCCAGATTACACACTACAGGCATGTGAGAATGTTTGTTATAATGTTATAATAGGGACAATGAAGTCTTTGATTTCCATAATTAGAACAGCAAATCAAAATAGAGTAAATACAAAAATGGAATTCTATGTAGTTTTTAGTAACCACGCTTTAGATGTGCCTATGGTAACATAAATTCATCTTTAAAAATTGTCAAACATCAGGATGTAAGGTAAACACACACGCATAACTAAATTATATACCTTCCAAGCAAACATGTAGGTATAAAGACATTACATTGGATGCATATGAGCCAGGAAGAGAATGGGCATGTGGAATGGGTATAAAATAGCTAAAAATAAAAAGAACAAGAAAAGAATCTTTCATTGATAAACGTCACAAAGTGCTATGAACTGAGTGCTATCTTTAAGCCAACTCTCTTCTCTCATGTAAGAAAGGCGGTAGGCTGAGAGGTAGGGAGGTAAGACAGCTAGCTACTGGGCGTGGAAGCCACATTCTACCTTATATCCTTTCTCATCCAAGCTCTGTCCCAATAATCCTCCTTTTGCTCCCACTACTGACTTTGGAAGACATAAAAATAATAGAAAGAAAACTTTCTTAAGAGTGGGTCAGCAACAAAAGCGCAGCTTTGTAAAAAGGAGGAAACCACCAAATCACTATCCCTTATTCCAAGTGCTAGTCTCTTTTAAATAGTCAAGGATCTTAACATATTAAGTGGTGAATAATGGCTTTAAGGCCATTATACACCTTCAAAAAATGACTAGCCAGCATTTAGGAAGCTAATCCTTCTCTTGAGAGAATCTTATATATCAGGTGGCTAATGCTCAATAAACTACATTTAATATTTGTAGTAACAGTTGCTGAATTTCATTTTACTGTACTGAGAACATTGTCTTTAAGATTTGGCATAAAACAAAAAATAAAATTTTAAAACATAACTGATATAAAGGATACTTTAAGAATTGAAGAATGACGATGTTAAGTATTATACATATCCCCCAAAACTTTTATAGATCTCTCAGCCATGAAGATTTAGAAGATACCTTAGACTATCACAGGTAGGAAAGGAAGAGCACCATAAATTAAATAGAAGTAATAGCTCCCACATACAACAGTGCTTGTGAAAAGCAGTGTGTCCAAAACAAAGACAAATGACACAGGCTATTGCGGATTTTATTACTAGACAAACTAAATGTTTAAATACTAAAACGATGCAAAATAAATTTTAAAAAGAAGCATCAAGTGTGGTCAGTAATTGCTGAGATTCCAGACCAGCAGAGAAACAAGGCCCACCAGGAGGAAAGTTGAGCATGCAGGATAAAGAAACTTAGAACAAGGGAACTACTAAATAGGTTCGACTGCTAACTTAGTTTGGCTCCATTTAGAGAAGTAATATGAGATAAGGAGAGAGAAATAAAGATGGGAAGGAGTTAGCTTGTGCAGTGTATGAATTTGACACTGTAGATCCTGGATCAGGACACTGACTTCATGAGAAAGGTACTTGAGGGGCATTAATCTAGTAGTTGAATACAAGGTCTAATAGAGAAATCAAGATCTGGAAAAAACAGCAAAAAGGTTATTATAGTAATTTAGTTCTGAGATGCAAGTGCCTGAGGTGCCTATAAAAAGAAAAAGATAGGTCCAAGGGCTATTCTTATGCAATTAGCAGCAGCATTTAATACTGAGGAGAATATAAACCTAGCTGGGGAGGAGTCAGCTCCAGGATGAAGAATTGAAGATATTAAGAGAAGATAATTGAAGAAACAAGGGGGGCTTATGATTACAGAACAACTAAGTAGACATTTTTCATACATTACATTCCTGGTGCTGGTGGAATATAGAGAAAAATTTTATTAGACCACAGTTAGGCTGGAGAAGCAACTCTATTGCTACACAAATCACAAAGCTAACTAAAATTGAATGACTTGTTCCCAGTATAAAAAAGACTGGATGAATTATGTATACTTGTGTGCAAAAAGGAAGAAAAAAGAAAACTGAGCTGATCAAAAACAAACAAAAGCAAACCATTATCATAAAAGTCAGACGACAGAATAAAAATGAACTCAAATGCCTAGAAGAAAAAACCGATTAAAGACAAATGGCAGTCCTTGGTTTTAGATATATTCTAGAGGATACAAGACATCATATGAAATCCTGACTGTCTACCTGTTTAGACAAGAACAGAAACCAAAGGACAATAGTGCCACCTTACTCATGTTTTCACTTTCCACAGTTTCAGTTACCCTCTGTCATAATGGTCCAAAAACATTAAATGGAAAATACCAGAAATAAACAATTCATAATTTTAAAATGCACACCATTCTGGGTACTGTGATTAAATCTCATGCCACCCACTCCATCCTGCCTCTGAACTGAATCATCCCTGAGGCGTAAGTAATATCCACGATGTATAAGCTACAGACTCATCAGTCACTTAATAGTCCTCTCAGTGGTCTGAGTAACTGTAGTGACACTGCAGTGTTTGCTTATGTTCAAGTGACCTTTATTTTACTTAGTAATGGCCCCAAAGCACAAGAGTAGTGGTGCTAGCAACTTTATTACTGTATATTGTTCTAATTTTTCTACCTTATTACTATTATGGGGAAGAATGACTTCTAATGAGTATGGATTTTGGGGAGGTTGATAAAAATATTCTGAAATTGACTGTGGTCCTAATTGTACAATCTACAAATATATTAAAACTCACTGTGTACTTTAAAGAAGTGAAATGCATAGTACGTGAGTTATATCACAATAGAGTTGGTTTTTTTTAAGGTCATTAAGTCTAACCACCTGTTATTATAAAGAAATATCTGAGGCTGGGTTCCTCATAAAGAAAAGAAGTTTACTCATTTGACAGTTTTGGAAAATGAAAGTAAAGTCCAAACTGCAGAAGCTGGATCTATCAAAGGCCCTCTCTGGCTATATCGCATCACAGCAGATGGTATCATGGTGGAAGGAGGTACAACTAAGAGATCACATTGTGAAACTGGAAGGCAAAGAGGGTGGGGATTACCCAGGCTTGATCTTTTATAACAACCCTCTCTGAGAACTAACTCAGGGGTCCCATGAGAACCATCTTAATCCTTTTCAAGGGCAGCAGCCTCAATGACCTAAGGACTTCCCAGTAGGCCTTAGCGCCTCTTACTGTAGTCACACTGCAGACCAAACTTGTAACATATGAAACTTTGGAGGAACAACCACATCTAAACCACAACATCAGATTGGAAGCTCAAAGTTTCCCCTAGGAACTCCATACAGCTCTGTTAGAACCATCTTTTTTATACTTGGATTGATGAGTGACTTGAAGGAAGAAAAGAAATACAGAATAGGATTTCAAAAAGCAAAACTGAGTGAATCATGATGAGGCAAGAAGAAAACCTATATTAGAACTGATTAAAAAGAAGTTATTGATTTAAAAAAAAACTTGAATTAGAAGTAGGTGGAGGTTAGTAGGTAACATCAAAGAGGTATTGAAAAGTGGAAAATATTACTTCCAAAGGTAGGACAGGGATTTAAGAGCAACAGACCATATACAATAGATGGCAAAATAAACTTTATATCCTAAAGTTGGAGCTTTTTATATTTGGTGTAAGTGTTCACATGTTTATGCTTAACAATGTGCCAGGCATTCTGTCCAGACACAGATTAAAATTATAAATGAAAATAAAACAAAATCCCAGTCTTTAAAAGAGTTTACAGATAAGGAGCATAGTTACAGCAACACGGTAACTCTTTAACCATCGAGTCTGACCATTGAGACTTCTCTGCAACACAAGAAAGTGACTCTGAATTGTCACTACTGGTCATTCAATAAATACTGAATTGATATGAATAAATCTTTGTCAAATTTTCCTGCCTTAATCTCTATGGCACATCACTCTCCTGAGCTCTTCTCTTCCCAGTGACTAGTCATTAAACACATCCCTTTTCACTGGTTCTTCTTTAATTTCCACCCCCTCCAAGATTTTATCTCAACAGAGGTTCTTTATCCTTTTCCTTTTGCAAACTCATTTACTCTCAAGGAATCCACTTGTTACGGCTTGTATCTAGATGTTCCCCCCAAAGCCTCATGCACTCTTGGGTGGGGCTTTTTGGAGCTAGCTGGATCTACTCTGTGTGATACTGGGTGGGATTAAGGGGGTATGATACTATATTAGTCCACTATTAGCAAAGATCTGGGTGTGGATAATGGTAAGGCCCAAACTGGGTGTGGGTGGCACCACCCAAAAGGTTGGTGGCCTGGATGGGATAAAAGGGAAAGAGAGGATTACTTGCTGCCTGCTGCCTTTTGCTTGCCACACCACGGACTATTTCTCCTCTGTGATGCTCCTCTGCTATGCTACGTTGCCTTGGAGCCAGCCAACTATAGATTGGAACTTCTATAAACTGTGAGCTAAAATAAACCTTTCCTCTTCTAACTTTGGGGGTTAGATGCTTTGTTTTAGCAAAGAGAAAGTAACTAAGACACCATTATAATTTCCAAAATGTATAGTTTTAGTTCGGACTTTTCCCCCATGTTCGTTTATCTAACTCCAATTATGTAGAATTGTCTTTTTGTATATCTAGCATCTTGAACCTAAAAATGAAATACATTTTCATCTTCCAAAACCTGTTTTCCTCCTGTGTTTCATGCATTTGTGGATTCATTCTGTCAGACCTTCAAGGTGGAGGCCTACACCCTCTATAACCTATAACCAAAGGTATACTTAAAACAGTAGGCTGGGGTCAGCACACTGAAAATGGAAGCTACTTCTCTCTTCATAAAGTTAACTAGCCTCACTTCCTGTGGGTCTTGGTACCATCATGTTTCTTACAATAAACAGCCCAGGACGTTTTAAAAATCAATTATAAAAATTTTGGAAATGTCTACTTAAAAGCAAAATTATACTATAAAACTTAGTATAAAATACACCAGGTGTACAAGAGTATGAACACTTGCATGCCTACCACACAGATTTAACTAAAAGCTTGTATACTCGTGCCTACACCCAGTACAACTCTCAGCCTGGCGCTCATTACAGCTTTGTGTCATTTACAATGGGAATACATTTTGAGAAGTGGTAGACAATTTTGGTATCATGTGAACACCATACAGTGTACTTGCCCAAATTAAGATTGCTACAATATCACTAGGCAATATAATCTTATGGGGCTACTACTGTACATACAGTCACTGACTTTTTGTCCTTATAGATGACTATATTAGGATGTGTGTTTGTGGACTTTAGTACACAAGTATGTATTCATAATACACATTACCTTTAACATTGACAAACTTTATATTATGAATAGAGGGTAGGGATGGTTGTATAATAATATGAAGGGGCTTAATGCCACTGACCTATATACTTAAAAATAATTAAAATAGTAAATTTTGTTATGTGTATTACACAATGATTTTTCAAAAACTTCGTATCATGGTATCATACTGTACTCATATTTCTGTGACTTTCTTTTTCTTGCCTTTTTTTTGAGTGAGGATCAATATTTTGGCCCCAAAATGTATCCCTGTTGATACATATAGTTCAGTTCATTCATTTAAAGTGCTATATAGCATCTCATTATGTGATCGTTACATAATTTATTTACTCATCTGCCAGCTGATGTAAATTTATATTATTTTCTTTTATTCGCTTTTAGAAATATTTTCCTTAGAGCTATACTGTAAACAGGATTTGTAAGTTTTTCTAAGATTGACTTTTAAAAAACAGATAAAAAGTAAAGACACTAAGACATTAAAATCCACACATTTCCCAATATAGAAACAGCTGTGTGCCTACTTCTACATGTATTTAAGTAGTCTATAAAATGAAACTTGACTAAATCCTGTTTATTGAAAGTTATACCAATATTTTTCCTTATTAATATTTTGTTTAGCATATTATTTAAGCATGACCAAAAACTTAATGGGCTTTACAAAGCTCCACTTTTCTCTGTTAATAACCACTCCTTGCTAAAAACAAAAACACTCAGGCACCGTTAACAAAAGAGCTTTCTGAAAGCAACATTAAGCCATCTGTAGCATTTCATTCTTAGGACAAATAAATCAATAAAGAACTGGATGTGTTTATATTTCTGATTATTGCAGTTCAAGAAAGGTCTTAATGGAGCAAATAAATCAATAAAAAACTGGAGATGTTTGTATTTCTGATTACCACAGTTCAAGAAAGATCGTAATGGGCTGGTTCCCTAAAATGGAGAAGCTTCTCCTTCAACACTGAAGAAGTCATATAGGTTTATATTTCAGACAGCATTACTTAAGGTGGAGGCCAGGACAACAGTTCTGCCTGCCTCTTTTTCAACACTCTCCTCCAAGGGTCCTATCTTCTCACATTCCCCTTCTGCTTACCTCGATTTGCTGTCCACTGCTTTGGTGTTTTCTGCTAATTCAACCATATCTTTTTTTCATTTTTTATCAATCTCCCCACAAACAATTTATCCAATGTACTACCGTATACTGAAAGAGATAAAGTGTCTAAGTTGCTTACACAGGGCCTGGTTCATGCACTCCGTGCACACCTCCTATCACTGTTTTAATACCAGAGTAATCTCCCCAAAGCATAATTCTAACTGGCTCTTCTCTGATCAAAGGCTTTCCATGGTTTTCACCAAGAGAAAGAGGCCGTGAAACAGAAGGGTGGGGGCTGTGCAGTGAAGCAGTATGAGAGTCATTTTTTTAGTCAGCTACTGGTTAAAGTCCTGGCTGTGCCTCCAATTACTTAAATAGAGGTTAAATTAATCTTTCTAGAGTTTGTTTTCACAATTTGTAAAATGGGTAACTATTTTTCAGAGTTGTTACAGGATTACAAATTAAATACGATTGTATTTATGGAGTACTTAGAACATATAACAGATATTTAATAAATTATGGTTTTCCCTCCCTACAAACTGAATTCCTAAACAAATGAATCCCATACTCCAATCTCAAAGTACCTTTTCACACTGCTTTCCCATTTTGTACCATAGATTCAATGGAACTAAACTGCTCACCATGCTCTGAACTTGCTCGTGCCTTTTCATCTCTAAGCCTGAGTTTATAGTCTAGTGGCCTTGCTTTTCTAACTCTACCTATCTAAAACCAGCCCATTATTCAAATGCAAATACTGCCCCTACCCTTCAAGGCATTTCCTCAAGCCACCTTCTTGCCCTTAAAACACACTTCTTGAACCTCTTTTTTTTTTTTTTTTTTTTTTGATGCTGGGGATCGAACTGATTTCTTGAACCTCTTTAGCTGCACTTATTCTACTTGGCCTTAGTCCAGGGTTGCATTCCTATGTTTTATAGCCTTTACTTGAATGTACTGGGAAACAAAAACAGGTAACATCTTCTGTTAAGTACAATTTCTATTTGGTGCTGATTGAAACCTATAAACCATATCTGAAATTAAGAAAAGGAGGCTCTGAGGTCCAAAGGCTGTCCCGGTACTATCACCTAACTGCTGCTACTGTTATGAGGTGGCTTAGCAAGCACAGCTAGGTCTCAGTGTTCCCTCAGAATATACCAGCAATTTCAGAACAACATCAGACAAGCCCATTCTGTGACCATGATGGATCAAGGTAAAATAAGATTACCTTGTTATTGGCCCGAATACAAACAAAACATGAACACTATCCAAACCACAAAACAGCAAAACTCCCCAGTGCTGGATAATATGAGTGAATGCTGCTTGCGAACTCTATTAAAAGATATCCAGTCACAAAATTGGGCCCACTTCCTGATAGCCAATCCAGAGCAAAATCTCAACTTTCTTCAAAATCACCCAACAAGACCAAATCCTATGGACTTTCCTAACACTGTTTTACTGAGATCCCCCATGGTTCCCAATGGTGTGCATTCCTTCTTGTTGCAACAAGTAATAAACCCCTTTTGTTCAACCACAAGTGTATTCCTGGTGGTCTGTGGCTGGAGGACAAAACAAACTGGAAAGTTCTTCAATAAAGGTCTAGTGTTTTAATTATGTTTGGGTTCCTCATGGAGCAGGCAATAAGTATTGCCTGCTTTATTCTTTGTTGAACTGGTCTGGATGAATTATACTGTGTCTGCTGACCTTTACTGGAATCTCAAGATCTAGCTCAGTCACCTGCAGTGCTAAAAATAGTTTATTAAAAACTTCATTATCCTGCCAGTTTCCAATTTTGCAATTTCTAGACGTGGAAATGGCAATAAGGATGACTGATCAAAGTGCTCCACACCCACTCACCCATAGGTTTCTGAACCTAAAAATATACCTAACTTACACAGTAGTTCTGGTTCTCAAATTGATTCCCATTATTTTCTGTTAATTTCCATAATATATAAACAGTAAAGTGACCCTCTAAAATCAAAATAATTTCCTAATCTCTATTTTTTAAATACCCCTTCAGAGCAAACACCTGATGTTTCACAAGAAAAGAAATGCTAAGGAGCCAAAGTAATAAATTTTTTTTCAGGTACTTACATGTCAACGTATAAGGAGCTAATTTAAGATAACAAAGAATTATTTATATATGTGTACATCATATATATATTTATACATATATATATGCTCATAGCTCAGAAAGATCAAGACTCAGTGAGAGAGGACTCACCTGAGGAAAAACACTGACAAAAGTCTGAGCTGTTACAGAGGAACAAGGCCAATGAGAAGGGGCTAGTAAGGAACTCTATTTACAGAACTGAATGTGAAGTGCTCACTGGCATACATAGGCAAAGAGGGTTAGCAGGAGAGATATCCAGATACCTGACAGTGGGCAAAGGCTCCCAGCCCAGGGCAAGTGATGATCAGGATCTCATGAAGTCAACCCTAGATAAAAGCACATACTGTCATCTTGGAGGACTCAACTACTCTGGCACCTATTTAAAGTCTCATTCAGCTAAAAGTGGATCAAGTGACAAGTTCTTGACATAGCGTGCTGATATTTTTATACCTGTCGTGACAGGTACAGAAGGTAGGCAGAGGAACTGCTGCTCAGACCAAAGAAGAAACTGGTTGGTGAAATAAAAGAACTTTAGGAGAATCACACCATGCCATCTTGGTTTGTGGCAACAAAGGAGCAGTTGTATGTTGTATGGTACAGGCTCTAAGGAGGCAGAGTTAAGAAGTCTGAAAACAGATATAGACAATTCCATGGTATGTGACTCTAAGGAGAAAGCTCTTAAAATGCACTTCTGACTAGGCATTTCGAAAATTCCCAAGTGCACAGAAAAGACAGTAGAAAACAGATGTAAAGATACTCATAAAAGGTGAGAAAAGGCTGGGCATGGTAGGGCATGCCTGTAATCCTACCTACTCCAGACACTGAGGCAGGAGGATGCAAGTTCCAGGTTAGCCTCGGCAATTTAGCAAGACCCTGTTGCAAAATAAAAATAAAAAGGGCTTGACCTGTAGCTCAGTGGTATAGTGATTTTCCAGCATGCACAAGGCCCTCAGTTCAAAAAGGAAAAACAAAACAAAACAAAAAAACATCTAAGCAATCAACATAAGAGTGGCAAGACTAGGAAAAGTTATATAAGGAGGCCAAGTTCCAAAAGAAACTAAGATTTACAAAAAGCCTAGCAACAGCAAAAGGAGTCTTTTTAGAGAGCAAAAAGCCAATCTACTTCATGATGAAATGTAATGCTGAGAGAGCAGAACTTCTCAGCCTTTGTTTTACTTCTATACTCTCTATCAATTGGGATGAACTTTGGAATAAATGGAAGAGAATTAACAGTCCTATGGGAAGAAGATAAGTTGAAAGAGGATATTAAGTTCAACTTTATACACTAAATGATTTCTACCATGAGAATTGAGAAACTTCACAAATAAGGTAACTGAAGTAAAAAAAAAATTAGAAAATTATTTTGGTAGAAAGAGACATCTTAAAAATACATAGATAACAAAAAAAAAAATACATAGATAACTATCACCCCAGCTTGCAGAAAGTACAAACAGGGTGGTAGACTCTACAAACTATCCAGAGATGAGCATGTTGTAGCTCTTCACTAGATTCTAAAAAGGATTCTTCTGTTTTAGGAATGGCATAGATGTGGAAGGGAAGAGATAACACGTATTTTTTCTGATTATAAAAGAAATGCATACCTATAAAAAACTGAAGTACAGGAACATGTAAAAAAATGACACTGATAATACCATAATCCAGAAATAACCAGTTAAAATGTTGACATTTCTAGTGAATGTCTTTACTTTTCATTTCTATGAACAGACTAGTGAGACTCTAAAAGCAATTTCAAGTAACTGAAACATTTTTAAAGTAATCTGAATGATCTATCAAAAAGACATGCTGATCATAAGTAAGGTGATACAGATTCATTTTACTACTCTTTTACTTTTATGTTTGAAAATGTCACTTAATAAGTTTAAAAAAAAATAAAGAATGACATATCGCTGAGAGTAATGGTAAACAAAGGTGCCAAACAGAACAATACATACTCTGATAAAATTCCAAGAAACCGGAATTCTGGGCCAAATTTAAACAGGTAAATTATAACAGAAAATTACTAAGTCCTACATTTGGCTGCAAAACATCAAATGAATAGCACAAAATGGACAAAACCTAGATGAGCAGTTTCTATTAAAAAGAAATAAAAGACAACACTTAGAATTCCAGCAAAGTCAGCAAATAAAATACCAAAAATGTAAAGCAATCCTGAGGAAGCATTAAGTACAGATTTTTTTTAAAAGGAGCATGGGGAGGAACAATAGATGGCTATTTCATGAGCTAACTGTCTTAAATTTGCTGTTATTTGCAGTTCTGAAAGCTTCTTCTAAGACAGTAGACCTGTTTTAGCCTTTAGTTGCTACTTCCAACTATGTGATATGAGGAATAGATGAAGAACCTAACAACGTTTACAAGACAGGGACCCAATACTAGTCTTCAAATTCCTGAACTCATGGTCTTTCCTCTTTAATCCACCTTTTCTCCTTTCCTATTTTGGTAAAAGATGCCACCACCTACCCAGGTACCTAAGGCTGAGAATAATTCACAATGGTTCACCTCCCTAACCTTTTGCTTCTATTTAAAAATGTCTCTCAACATTGTTTTCTTCCCTTCAACCCAATGTTGACAGCTTTCCTTGCTCCAGGACCAATATTCTCCTTTGGCAACCAATCTCACTCAACTCCAGAGTGGGTTAACCAGTATTTATCTTTTGTACCCCACAGCACTATAAGTAACTTAATTCAAGCCATTAAAATGAGTGGACAGGTTTGCCGGAAAAATTGGGGGTGGGGGTGGAATAGGGTGAGAAAGGAGGAGGATTTAAAAGAAAGAGCTTCTCTTTGGGTGAACGACAGACTATGAGGAGTCAATATCTGGAACTATCACAACCATTGCTGCTAGCCTGAGAGAACAGCCAGAAAGCAGAGCCAATCTGAGATGGAACCCAGACATGAAAAGGACCAAGAGCAGAGCTGAAGCCCTGAGAAGACTGAATCTCTGGATCAAAGCACACTGGCAGCCAGTTCTAACAGCCTTTTTTCATTTACCCAAGACAGTAGAACCCCCTCCTGTTTTAAGGCAGAATTCAAGCTGAATTTTCCTGAATGAATGAGCAGACTAACTGATGAGCCCAAGAGAAGCAACACAGAGGTGGTCATGATGAAATACTCCTGAAGAAGCCACTACACTACTGCCAGAATGTCCTACGACTGGACTGAATCTCTGCTACTTATAATTTATGATGACCTCCTCTGCCTTTAGGATAAAATCTAAACCCCTTAACTGTGCCAGGAAAAAAACCTAACAATTTGGCCTCAATCAACTTCTCTGGCGTCAGCTCTCAAACTCTATAGCCATTTCAAGTCCCTGTTTTATTTGTTTGCCTGGAAGGTCTTCCATCTTTATTTTGATGATTAAAACACACACCTGTGCACACACACACTCTTCAGCGTTATCTCCTCAATTTAGCCAAGAACGCTACTAAATTGGCTTAAAATTTAAAACCCAATCAATTAAACTGGTTAAAATTACTGTACATTGCTGGGCATGGTGGTGCATACCTGTAATCTTCAGCACTTGCGAGGCTGAGGCATGAAGACTGCGGCAACTTCAAAGCCAGCCTGAGCTACATAGTGAGAACAAGGATAGCCCAAACTACATAGCAAGACCGTATCTCAGAAAAAAAAAAAAAAAGCAAAAAGATAGCGTGTATTAGTTACCTTTCTAGAGCCAATGGTTTCCAAGACAGCAGATTTAATACAGGACATGTATAAGGTACAACATTCACCCATAAGCCAAATGCAGGAAGAGTGCCGAATGTCTATCTATGTGCTGGAGACCCACAAGATCCAGTCAAGGGCTGGGAGCCCATGTCCTTTGTAAGTCCGTGTCTGCAGATGATGGCTGAAGAAATCTTTACTGGAACCAGGATACGATGCTTGCAGCAGAGATGAAGACCAGAGCTCCTTGAAACAACAGCATCCATCCTTGAGAACAGCAAGGCCCTGAGCTCCTTCCTCAGTGAGAACAGCCGAGTTCCCTTCAGGAGAACCACCTGCAACAGAGCTTCTCCTGGGAAACAGCCGGCAACTATCTCCTGCTCCCGTTCTCCTTTATATTGTGTTGGCAACAAGTCTCAGGTGGATCCTCTACACCCAGAACCACACCAACTCAGTTCAGCTGGGCGTTCTGCCACAAGCTGACCACAATAAGTCCACCACATACTATATGTCATATTAATATACTGTGATCAATTGAACATAATATGTTGTATCAATAAAGGATAAAAACACATG
This sequence comes from Hystrix cristata, assembly GCA_004026905.1. Taxonomy (NCBI): domain Eukaryota; kingdom Metazoa; phylum Chordata; class Mammalia; order Rodentia; family Hystricidae; genus Hystrix; species Hystrix cristata. Next base: position 386 of record PVJO010011497.1, on the reverse strand, counting down.
ATCATCTCAATAGACACAGAAAAAAACATTCAAGAAAATTCAGTTCCCCATTCAAACTAAAAACAAATTATAAATAGAAGGAAACTTTCTCAACTGATAAAGAACACTACATATCAGAGTAACAATTCGATGTGTGCTCATGAGTGTCTGATTTATTTAACTTAAAAGTATGTTCTCAAGGAACACGTAACTGTAAATAAGGACAAAGAAGTGTAATAGATATTATATAAAAGGAGGATGGTGTGCAGAGGAGAGGAGTACTAGAAAGAAAGAAGGGGAAAAGCAGAAAGGCAACAGGGGAAAGAGAGGGGAAAGGGAAAATATGGAAAATGATGAATGAACCTGCTGTAAATAGGGAGGGAGGGAGCAGAGGGGAGGGGCGGGGG